>BGPT01000190.1:54423-116665 GCA_003297045.1 Symbiodinium sp. clade C Y103 | reverse complement strand
TGGGTCCTTAGTGTACAGGTATGTTGGTCTACTGTACACATACTTGTATATTAACATGTATGTATGTATGTATGTATGTATGTATGTATGTATGTATGTATGTATGTATGTATGTATGTATGTATGTATGTATGTATATTGTGTATATATAAAGAGTAAATATATCAGCTTCACAAGCCCAGATGCAGATTCTTTAGATTGTGACATCTTCTCCGTGACTCTGGGCTCAAGATTGGTGTTGCGAAAATCCTTGCTCACCACTTCTTTTCCACTGAAACTCGGATGCACGGGATTCTGCACTTCCCCTCAGCATGATTATCCCAACCTGTGACATATTCTTCTATTATGTATATGGAGCTATACAAGAATCGCGAGGAAGGAAATTAATGTTCATTACTCCTACCAGAGTTGTGACCGGTGCTAAAAGATTGAAACTGGGTTGATTGGCCACTTATATTGTTGGTGAGTGCTGTCAGAGCACTGCCTTGAGGTATTGCTCTTTGAGATCGGCAACCTGCATACCGAAGTCCATGATGTTTTTCTTCAGGTTCGCAACTGGTGGTAGTGGGATGTTGTTTAGAGGTATTATATTTGTTTAGATTCATTCATGCATTTTTTTTTGCAAGAATCTTTCCTGACTGTCTGAAATCTTTTGGAAGTTTGTTCAGCGCCTAGACGCCTTGTTTGAGGCTAGCTATGTTGGTGGGCACATGTGCATCGAGCCCTCCATGGCCTATCGAGGAGGGTCTGGTCCCCCATCACCAGAGAGATCAGACTCTTCAGCTTGAGCACAGGGCTGGCAGCATCTGCTCTATAGGTAGGTGAGGATGACTCGGATGATAATTAAACTTCAAACCTTCACCATCCTCATCGAGCCCAATCTCTCCCCGAATTTGCCATTGAAGTTGGGGATATGTGCTTGGCCCGGATATCTATGGGTCGCAGTCAAACATGCTGAGGTGGCTCGTACCTCCTGCAAACAGCAACAGCTGCAATTAAGGCATCAGAGAATGCCTCTTGACATTCCAAGATCTGGACATCTGTGTTCAGCAGGGATATAAAACCATTCGTTTGGGGGCATGATATTTTTCCATATTTTTCATCATTTTCGTATTTGTGTATGTATGTATGTAAGCATACATACATATAGATGGTATTGATAGTTAATCATGATAACAACAACAATAATAGCAATAATGAAACTAGTAATGTGATGATACATAGAAAAAACACAACATAAATGAATCAATACATGACTGACTGAATGCATGCGTGCGTGCATGCATGCATGAAATGAAATGAAATGAAATGGAATGGAATGGAATGGAATGACATGAAATGAATGAATGAATGCATGAATGGATAAGGGATAAACAATTTAAAACATGTATATATAATTATATATACATATACACACACATGTATACTGTATATATATATATGTATATATATATATATGTACACCCACGTTATTCTTTTGATCCATACCCAAATCATGTCTTGGATGTTGGCCATTTTGACCCATCGCATCTGCGCTGAGGCCTTTGAGGTGATCAGCGTAGATGCCACCGAACCTTGGAGGCACGAGAAGAGGGAGGAGAGGAGGGACGAGAGGAGGGAGGCGAGGACCAGCACGACTTCGACTCCGATTTGGAACAGTGGTGCTGGTATTGCCTGGAGCATAGCGCCAGCATAGCTGGGGTCCGGGAAGGTCACGATTTTCATTAAAGGGGTGTCACTAAGGTCGGCATCAAGCTGAATGGCAAGGGCGATTTCGCAGCTTTTTGGGCTGGGTTGGCCACAGATATTGCCCTTCTGGTAGGTCAGGATCTTAGACTTCTTCGGACAAGTCTGGAGTCAAATTTGTGCTGGTTAAGTTTCTAGCAGACTTGTCTTCATCCGTTGCTTGCAGGTTGCTACATTGCCTTTTTGATCCTCCGGAAAATATATCCCATGATGTATCAGGCAAATCAGGAGCAGGGTGCTGCTCAGTGCAGTCCTGTTCTGTCTGTTTTGGCTCTTCGAATTCCGTCAGAGCTGCTATTATCCTCATCGTTAACAGTTTCTTTCTGCCTCTCTGCCGCTGATGGTCATGCTATGATCATGATGAGTCTGATGCTGCTGTCCTTGGACAAACTGTTTTGACCATTTTTGACCAAACATCAATCTTCGATTAGTTTGGATCACTTTGCGACAGCGGCTGCAGGAGAGTTTCGACAAACTGAAGGAGGGTCGGCTCAGGCTGGCAGAGAGCATCTTTGCTCCAGCTCGACCCACAGAGACAGGTCGAGACAGCAGGATTTCTTGTAATGTTTTGTGCATGTACTGCTCATCTCAGGCACAAATTGTTCTTTTTTAATTACAAGTAGTCAACCTTTGCTTTTCCTCCAGGGACAAGCCATCTGGGATTCGGATACAGGAACGATTCATGATCCGCAGCTGACCGATGAAGTGATCATCCTGGATGACTGAGGTCATGGCCAGCTTCCGAGTCAGCGTCGATGATGTCATCGAACTCGCAGGGCTTGACCATGGCTGCTTGACCTGAAATAGGAGTCTTAGGATCTCTGCAAAACACCAGGATGTCATGGAACTACAGGTGAAATGTGACTAGGTGACTAGGTTTGGAAGATCTTGGAAGGTCTTGGATGTTGCAGTCCGAGGTATGCTCATTCAGTTTTCCATTTTTGCGAGAACCTTAGCTGGCTGATGTGCACTGATTTGCATGCTGAAGTTGAGCCCTATCCACAATTTTCACAATAGGAGCGTTTTCATTGGTACCATGTTGGCCAACACGCACACCTGAGTCCTGCTTGGGGGTGCAGTTGGGGTTCTTATATAATGGGCATAACTATCGGATTCCAACCTCCATAAGTTGGGACATAACCCCTACGACTATGCCAAAAAATGGCCCGCTTATTGGTGGAACTGCACCAGTGGGGAGTCAGGTGCACCCATGGGCCATGGGCCATGTGGGCCCCTGGTCTTGTTTTTACAGTTGCTATTCATCACCAGTCACCAGCCTCTGCCAGCTGTTTACGCCTGCGCTAACTTGGTAGCTGCTTGCCCATCTGCCAGATTACTTGTTTATATAATTCGTGTGCTGCTTTGCTCTATATATTTAGTTGTTTTGACTCTGGATTTGTCAATAGCAGCAATCTCACCAGGCAGCCAAAGCAGTCAAGGTAGGGGTTCAGATTGTGGGTTTGCCTCTGAATGCAATAACATCTTGTCACTAGGCTCTCTTAGAAGTCTATCCAACGCTGAGGTCATGAATCAGATGCTTCTCATTGGCATTCCCGCACTGCTTGTGCTAAGTGTGGACACCAAGTTTCAAGTTTCCCTCATGCTTGCATGTACGCCCCGAATCCCTGTGCCACTGTGGCAAATTCGTTTCAATTGACGACGTATCACGCAATGGATTTGATCCTGCTTCGTTGTCAAGGTCCTTTGTATGCCTTCAGTGGTGGACATGCTGCAAATAGCCGCCTGAGTGCCATTGGCTTCTCAAATGTCCAAGAGCACCTTCGGCTTGCAAGCAGCCACCAACGTTCAAGATTTAGACTTTGTTCTGATAGATACATGATACATCAAGAAATGTAGTGAGTGTCATTGATCTCAATACTTAGGGACTTGACAGGTGATCTTGTGTTTAGTTTTGTGGAAGACTTGGTCTGTTCCAGCTGCGAATGCATTTTCTCAACACTTTTGACTCTTGAGGAGAAGTCTAATTTGTTATCCAGTGGCTGGCTTTGTGTGGTACGTGGTCCTTGTGACGCAGATCCATGTCTTCAGGGTTCAGGCAGGGGCATGGTCCAATGAGACGACAATTTTTTTGGGGTCCATTGCCGCCTGTGCACATATCATATGTGGACAGTATGCAGCTGGGGATGTTCGAATCTTCTTTCCAAGTGTTGGGACATGCTACCAGAGCAAGCTTGGAGGCAGCTACAGGTACAAGCAGGTCCTGGAAATGTTCATTCGGGTTCGTCTGAAATTGGGGGGTTACCCCCCAAATTGCTATTTTAAGAGGGGAAAAAGATGATAAGGCTGTGGATTTAGGGCTACCCTATTTTCAGACAAACCCATGTCCATTCTGGTTCAGGGAAGTCTTGCTGATGCCCACGCCATGCAAGACGGCAGGAGAAGGAATTTACGCAGAGACGCAAAGCATGGCTGATGCGGATGCCTATGCCAAGATCACATACTGTACTCGTTGAGAGTATCCCTTTTGAGTGCCTGGACTCATAAGTAAGCGCTGCAAAAGCATGTGACGACATTGGAAAAGTCACTTTTGGACAAAGGTATTATTGACTGTGTCCCAAAGCCTGAAACCTGGTTGGACAAAAGGATCGACCTGATGGCACGCATGTGCTCGCAGCGTGTGTGCATGACATGACATAATCCGGTTACAAAAATATGCAAATTATAAAGACCATCAGACTATCATCAGACGTCCATAGTTTTCCGCAGTTTTTGTTGGCTATGATCCCTTTGCCCGGTCATGAAACGTTGGCACGTGGAGCCAAGATGAGCCCAGGTATCGAAGTGTACCGCTTTTGACGGGTTTTTTCGAGGAAATCTTTGGTGAAGGATGCCTGAGAGACGTGAGCTTCATCCGGCAATGTGGAATGCTCCAGTCATGCATCTGGGCCAGATGCAGAAAGTTATGGGACGACTAGGGGCGTCTGGTAATCGCCATTTTGCGCGACAAGCCGACCTTACACACACCTTAGATATCCTTGGATTCTGCTCCATAGTAACGATCAGCTCCTGAACTGATGGTCATCTGAGGCATTACAACCCGAGACAATTGCAGTCAAGACCTGCACGAAGCGGAGTTTCTGTGGGACAAATCAGGCCATAGCTCTTCGGAAAACATTGAACACATCCAAATAGTGATGAGTCGTTGCATCATGAGTCTGATATGATGCAGCGACGTCTTCCATCTTTTTCCAACATGGATGTGTCTGAAAAAATGGGGCCCCAAAATGATCATGGGGAAGATCTCAGAGTACAATCATCAAAGTGGAGGGTTGTCCCGGTATCCCATTTTTGGACACCCATTCTGGGGCGTGCTCTCTTCCTCGACCAAGACTTTGCTGGAAAAAGCATCTACAAATGGATGAGTTTAGGCAGTTTGCCCATTTTCCCCATTGCCAGGTGGGTTTGCCCGAAAAGTTTGGTACCCTACAAATGCCGGGGTTTAACATGTTTAAACATGTTTAAAGCCTATTTTCCTGCGAGATTTCCTATGATTTCCCCATAAAGAAGGCTCTGAACCTTGGAGGCGAAGTGGACTCGGAGCGGAAAGCCAAGCTGGAGGCTGCCTTGGATGCAGCTGTTGCCAAGGCCAGGTCTCGTTTCACTCTCGTTTCAATGTTTGAGACACTTCCAATCTACAGATATCTAGAATCTAGGGAGATCTACAGTAGTTTTTTTTCCATTTTTTTTCCAATTTTTTCCGAAACATCCTATCACTTCTGATAGTTCTGGGCTCTTTGGTTTGGACTTGGTTTCTCTCCAGGTCGACGAGGAGCGAGAGAAGGCCCTGAAAGCAGATGAAGGCGCGGCCCTGATGGGCTGAGTCGAAATGACTGACCCCATCTTTGATGTTTGCTGAAGTGCTGCAGAATTATGTTGATATTTGTCAATTTTGCACTGTGATTCCACTTCAACACTGGTTTCAACTGGTAGACCCATGCACCCATATGGTTCCATATGGTTCCACATGGTTCTAGCCGTGCAAGGCATCTGTGGATCTGCCTTTATCACCTTCAAGGACCAGAAACAGAGCATAATGGTCCGCTACCTCGATTGGCCCAAAGCTTTTAGGATTCGAAGGATTAAGGGAAACTTGATGGCCTAACCCCCCCCAACACTTTATGGGTAAAACACCAATGGGTTTCCTGTTTCCCCACTTGATCTGAGGCCCTCAACATGCGATACACCGCAGATGATGAGGCAAAGTATGGGCTGAGTGTAGAGATGTTTGACAGGTCAGCATTGGTACACTGTGTCCTACAGATACTTTGATGTCATGGGAGATGCGGCTGGTTAGCCATCAGATTCATTTCAGTGTGGCCTTACCTTCGTTTTAGACATTTTCTGGTGAGGAATTTGTTGTGTCCGTGCCCCCTGATCCTGGAGATGTGCGCTACAGGGACCTCGAGGCGGGGTCTGAGAAAAGGTGGCTTTGAGAGAACAAGCTGCATCCAAACAGTTGCAAGTCGCTATACGCTCAGATGGATCCACGCAAAGTGGCCGCGACCCAGATGGTGGGTTATGGTCCTTTGTCTGCAGTTTGTGGCTGAACTTTTCTGTGGCGGAGATGCTGGTTTCTGTGACGTCAAGGTCTGATTGCCGGAATTTTCTTTGGCTTCATTCCGATAGTGGCTGGCATCACCAACCTACTCACATTGGAAAGTGTGAGCAAGGCCTGGGTCTTAAGACATGCGTTTCTCAAATTGCGAGCTCATTGACTGAATCTGAAGATGCATAAACGGTGATCATTTTTTTCTTACCTGCATGGGATCAGTTTTTGGACTTTGGATGTTGGTGATAACCTCCTTGGCCTTTGGAAGAAACAATTGACCTGTGATTCACCATTGTGAGACAAAGGCTGAGTTTTTGAAGCTTAAATCCCAGATCCATGAACCAGTACTTTTTGATGCTCGCAAAGCAATTCCCCCTCAACCTCAACCAACAGTGCTGTACTTCCGGGGAACCCCATGTGACCGTTGTGCGCGTTCTCCACCGGCTTCATGTAAGACTTGCCGCCTCAGATTAGCTTTCTGAATGACTTCTTTAGCCACAACCCCAGCATGGCAGCGCTGTGGGATGGATTGGCATCTCGGCACTACATTGGCGCTGATGTTCATGGAGTCTTGTCATCAGCGAAAGCAGGTGCTAGCTTGAGATCCTTGTGCAGGCAAGCAGTATTGGACTCAACTTGTTCATGTCCTTCTTGCCCACTTTTTTGGCGGCTTGGCAAAATCACAAACAGAGATGACTTGTCGCATCTCCACAAGTCCATCCTGATGCAAACTGCTCAGTGCAAATTGCCACAACTCCCGGCTTCAATTTTCAACGTAGCACTACTCACTTTAGTGTAGGCATGTCTAGAGGCATGTCTAGGAGTCTTTTTGTCTTCGTTGCAAACGGAGGTGATGATCTTCAGCGCTTGCTTCGCTCTCAAGGCAGATGCCTGGGAACAGCACTACATTCAGCAGTGGTATTTTTACTTCCTGGCCCCTCGGCGCAAGCTAATCTACTCATAATCTAAATCCAAATCCGAATCTGAATCTAAGGTCAATCGAAATCTGAATGGGATTCGGATTCTGCATCCAAGTCTGAATAAACGATGAACCTGAATTGAGTCGGAATCTGATCTGATCTAAGTCTTTTCAGAAGATGAACCTCTTCAGCGCAACCAACTTTGGTTCAGGCTTCAAACAATGACTTTCAACAGGGACAGGGGAGGAGGGTAACAGGCCAATGATGATAAACCCTGCAGTTTTCTGGGTACCCCGTTTGAGACAAGCCATATGCTCTTTGCTACGCGGGGTGGTTGATGAGAAACTTGGTCTTGCTTGTACCTGTCCGCCAAGGTGGTCTACGTGCTGCTGGTGTCGCTTGAACAAGATCAGTGTTTCCTCACACGTGCGCTGTCAGTGGAACCATGTTGCAAGGTTTTCCTCAATTTGCCCAAAATGGCAGAACCTCCGACTTGTGAGTTTCGATTTGTTTCGATTCGTTTAGATTCCAATTCAGGACAGCTGTGGGCACGTCGCTCTGGGATAGAGTTCGAGAGCTGGTAGAGGACTGGATCCAGTGGTCGGGAAGGTTGATCAAAGAACCCGGGCACTGGACCTTTCTTCGACTTTTTTTCTTAGGGCTGGACTTTATTCTTGGCCAGGTGTGCCACTAGAATGGCCCCTGCCAGATATCAATGGGAGCTGATTGGGATTGTGAAATATATAGTAACTAGTAACCACATTAAAAGGAATGAAAAGGTACATAGGGCTACATACTCGGGGCACATCATTGCAGGTCTGCCCCATTTGCACCCCCTTTGCTTCGCGGTCACACCCCTGGCGCAGAATCCAACAGCGATTCTTCACATGCTGGCGCAGTCACTGCCTGCAGCCACCCATTTTTACTTGAACTATGTGCCCTTGCAGCAGGACACTTAGTTGGCCAGGACTGGTGCAGTGTTTTATTTACATCCATTTCCAACCGAAAACGTGATATCTTTGGGATGCTTTACAGGTTGATAGGCGATAGGTCTTGGAGCCCAACTCAACAAGCAAAACGCCGGGGCGTCCTCCAGGTGGGGCACTCATGGCACAAACATGCTGCGCTATGTGAACCTCTTCAAGTTCCTGGGATTCCGAAAGGCTGGTCACCACCAAAAGGTGGAGTGAAATCTGAGTGAAACACGAATGGAGGTCAACTACTAGGTCACTAGGTGGAGAAATCCACATCTAATGTTACGCCATGGATTTTGCAGGTCTGCTCGGAGGAAACTGCTCGAACGAAAGCAGAACCGGAAGATCAAGACTACTACGGTTACGCGGCATAATGATGAAGGGTGAAGGTTTTTCACGGAAGCCCCCGCCCCCCGGTGTTGGAGGCAGATGGTCACGGGCTCAAATCCTGCCAGGACTCTAGACAATCTGTATTCAGCATATCAAAATCCCATCAAATCCCATCAAATCCCATCAAATCCCATCATGTTTCCAAACTCATATGAACCTTAACTTTCGTTCACCCCCCCTTGGGCCTCAAGTTTCACCTCCATGTCACTAATTCCAGTCACTGGCAGCAACCAAGGCATGGGCTCCCGAAGTGCGCGTCACACCTTGATTGCGGTGACGGGCCTGGTGTTCTGCACGCTGTCGCCACTCATCACAGTGCTGTGCTTCATCAATGGAGACCTGGCAGCAGATGGCAGAATGCTTTGTCAGAATGGATTCAGAGAAAACTTCTAGAAACTTAAATCTCTAGAATTTTCTTGATATTTCTATAGATATTTCTAGTACTCCTTTGCGTTGTCCGCCTCAGAAGTCTAGTTGCCACATGACGGGGCATGGAGCTGAGGCGCCGTGTCCTGCTCCCAGATGTGCCAGTTGGCTTCTCGTGCATGACGGTATGACGATCAAAGTCAACCGAGTCCTTGATTTAGTGAGGCACATTACCGCCAACCAGCCAAGTATCAATATATATATATATATACATATGTATATATATATATATGCTGAGGTGTCGCTTTCTGTACTCCTATCTTTTTGAACCTTGGATGGCATTTCATAGGTTTGCGTTGCGAGTGCATCACATTTCAGATAGTACGCCATGCAACAGTCTGATTTGTCGAGCAACTGCCCGAATTGAGGTTTATTCAGAGACAAAGAAGGCGTGTGCCAGTGTGGAAGAATGTTTGGGTATGGCCCAAAATTATTGACCCGCCTTGGGATGGGTAAATACCAATAGTGAATATCACCAGCCTTATGTGTGTGTTCATTGGCATCCCATTTTTGAGCCATTTCCATTTGACTGAAACAGCAGAAGTCGGTGCACTTCGGATTCTCCATGGAAGTGTCAATTCTGTCGAGGCTGATTTGGGAGGAGTCTTCTGGATTACCCAGCTGCGCCACATCCAGCAGGGTGTGCAGGGACCTTGGAAGAGGACGTTGGTGTTGAAGTCGACAGAATGTAACAAGACAACATACTAAGCTTTCCAACAGCAAGTGACACAATGTGTCAGCCATCACCCTGTGCCCCCTTGTGGATGTGAGCTTCAGGCTAATCTACATCATTCTCATGACTGGCGTTCTTCTCGAGCGTGCAAACAGCATCATTCCGGGAGTGGTTGCGGCTTTCTGGCCGCAGCAAGATCAGAAAGTAAAGGTAGGGGCGAGTTGAGCCAGGCTTGCAGTGGAAGCCTGTGCAAAACCATACTCCGTGTCTCTCCATGTCTTGTGGTGCCGCCATATTATAGCCATTTATCCACCCCAAGCTCTAAAATTCCACCTTTGGGAATGGGTCGCATCACCACTGCATCCCGGCACTGGAACCCAGGGAAGCAGCGCTGTAGTTTGGTTGTACAGCTATCGTCGCTTCAACCACGCCTTCCACCTGGAGAACCTTCCTCTGAAAGATATCAAGGCAGGCATAGTTCACAAAGGATGAGAACTTTTGGATATTTGATACATATTTTCGAGTTTTTTTGAGGATTTTACCAGCAAAAATAGGCGTGCAAACACCGTGACGTGGTGACATGACTATATATATATATATACATATATACACATAGATATACATAGCATATATACATATATACATACAATTTTGACCAATAATTGAAACGCCGATCGGTGGTTTCAAACATTATTTCTCCTACCTGGGATGATGATCCCAATTGACATTTTGAAGTGGGGTTGGAACCACCAAGAGAGTGGAGATTGCTCTGCAATTGCGCAGCCTTCCATGATGCTTCGTGATGAGTGGACTGATTCAGACTGGCAATTTTTGCTGACCGGAAGAGTTTGCAGGCTTCTGCTTCTGTGGAAAAGCGACTGTCCGTCAAGAAGCAATATATGCAACCTGCCGCTTGGCCGACAATGAGAAGCTGCTCGAAAGCCATCTCTTTTGAGTCTGGATTTCAGCAAACTCATTCCACTTGCATTTTGCAGCATGTGCAAAATGTGCAAGGGCTTTCGGGATATCCTTGGAAGTGCATTTCCTTTGCCCTTTGATCATGACAGCGCTGCTCCAAGGAATTGATCCACCACGAAGATAGCCCAAGGGCAAGAAAGGACAAATGAAATTCGTGGAGCCAAAGCACTCACCAGTCATGCACCTTCCAAGAGGGTTGCGTGGGAAGTAAGACTTGTAGACTGTCCCCGACAATACGTTGCTCCTGAGGCAAGTGATGCGCTTCCCAGCTTTGAGAAAAGGGTCCTGGCGGATGCTGCTGCCAGTTTGAGTCATATGTCATATGAGTACTTAGCAGTTGAAAGATCCTGCCTCAGATTCAGAAACTGCTTTGAAAAAAGGATACACCAGGCAGATTGATGAGACATGATTGTGCTGCTTGGAATATCACATCTGGAAGCCGTTGAAAAACAGCAGAGATTGCCTGGGCAGGAAGCAGCGGTCTTGGCAGTGAAAGCTCTGCGCAGATTTGCTGGCAAAGTTCATAGGATTGCATTCAGAAATCCGCCTTCGCAGGCAGACAGGGCCAACTGTGCACCTCTGCACCTGCAGAAATGAAGCCATCACTCCGCAGGCTGATGACATTCCGATGCCAGAAACAAAGCATATTCTGGAGGCAGTGGGGAAAAACAGAAGGCTGTACATGGGTATGCTTTGTTTAGCTTGGAATCATTGAGTCATTTTTCACCAAGTGTCCACGGCATACAACGATTTACTGTGACGACATTGTCGAGCAAAGAAGGCCATAGTGACCATGCTTTCTTACCTGCCAGCGCAGGCAGCGAAGCAAGCCGAGGCGAAGCGTTGAAGCGTTCAACTCAATGCATGTCTCTTAGACTCTGGGTGCAAGAATCGCTCTCAAATATGCGACTTGATGTGATATGCACCCGCCAATGCAGCAAGGGTTACAGCAATTTGGAGGCAGAGTTTCCAGAAAAATGGCTTAGCTTGGCCGTCAAGAAGCTTGCAGAAGACCTGCCAAAAACTGAAGGCGCACAACTGTTCCGATTTTTAAAAAGTTCAGTGCCAAATGGTCCTGCCTCTCTACTTTTCCTCAGAGCAGCCGGCAGTTGCAATCACAGTCAGTTGTACGGGCAGTCAGTTTTGCACACATGATCACTCGACTCTTGACATTGACAAGGCGGAAGCGAGGACAGTTCGCCTGCAGAAGTAGCACCTCGACGCATTGTATTCCTTGGTCTTTGTGTGGCATTCTGTTGCTACCTATAGGACCAATCTTGGACCACTAGTTTCACTCAGCAGGGCTTTGATGCAAAGCATGGCGCCGCGAAAGGACTCAGTGCAGCATACTGGAATCATATGCATGTCTGCGACTCTTGCTGTTGTCAGCCATGTCATTGCTTGTCTTCACTTGATACAGACTCTTTATCAGACTCTTGATACAACTCTTACTGATGTCAGCGGTGTTATTGTTTGTCTTCGCGCTTGATACAAACTCTTTATGCGACTCTTGGTGACGTCAGTGATTTGATTGCTTGTCCTCACTTGATACAAACTCTTTATACGGCCCTTGGTGACGTCAATGATTTTAGTGCTTGTGTTCATTTGATGTAGACTCTTTAGACGACTCTTGATGATGTGAGTGGTTTCGGTCCTTCTTTTGTTTGATACAGACTCTTTATACAACTCTTGGTGATGTCAGTGATGCCAGTGCTTTTCTTCATTTGATACAGACTCTTAATACGACTCTTCGTGGTGTCAGTGATGTCATCGGCTGCCTTTATACAGACTCTTCATTCGTTCTGTTTTTCCTTTGAACCATTTCACTCACGTTTCAGCCCTATCGCTCTGAAAATATCTCCAAGGCAAACGGCGGATCAAGGGGTGCTGCCGCTACCAGCAGGGAACCGGGCAACAAAAAGCGAAAACTTGCAGACTCAGCAGATCCCAGACCAGTGCCTGACTCAGATGGGGCAAAGCAGGGGGGGCTGTAAGTAAGAATGGCAGTATTTCCTTTTTGAATAGGCAGCCAAAAAGCCAATCTCGCTGGCCGTACTTTATAATGCTTTGAGGGCTGTTGTTGTTTTTATTTCTCTTGAAGTTGTATGTGAAATCTGGGTCTTGTGGCATGAGATAGAACTAGTTTGCCCACAGTGGACTCACAACAAGGCTCTTTTCTTGGCTGCAATCTGAGGTGATGAGACTCCGTGGAAAGACCAAACAGAAGGGGCTCAAACTGCCAGATTGAGGGCCCGGGCCCGCTGATTCAAGCAGTCGAAATGGGGAGTGTGCTTGCTGCTTCCATTCGAAAGGAATCTGAATCTGATATTAGCAATACATTAGCATATACATAGCATGTACATAGCATATGTAGCATTCCTTTGTAGCCGGATGCAGTGGAGCAAGCGAACAGCGACCTGGGATGGCGATCTGTCTCTCGGGTTCGAGGAAGTCCTGCAGCTTTTCATTACTGCCAAACAGGGCGGCAATGGGGAAAAGATTGCAGCAGCGGCGGCTGAAGATTTGCTGATTTTGCTCGTTTTCTGCGGAGCATCAGGGACACTTCCGCTGGCCAGTCTCGATGCTGTGTTTTGAGGCCGGGGTTATGGGGCTGTGGTGGTGACCATGCTGATGTCCCAGCAGCTCCTGGTGGCGCTGAACGAAGCGGCGCGTGGTGTAGGGGCTGCCTTTGTGTTGGGCTCTCAACCTCTCAGAATTCATAGGATTTTTGATGATTTTTGCATGTTTTTGCTGTAAATCCTTGGAGATCTAGAGCTCCTTGTATTTGAATTGACCGTGCGTCAGTTGATTTGTGGCAACAGTAGTTGGTGTCGTTGGAATAGGTGTCACAGTTTTCTTCCGGTTTGGTTGAACCTCAAGGCTCTCCGTCAACATGGGCGTCACCACCTCTATCTTCTCGGACTTTGGACCTAAGCATCCTGGATTCATGGTGCATTGGCGGGTGGCGCCAAGTCCAGAAGTCAGACAATGATGGGTTGATGCATATGGTATCCTAAGCGACCACTCTACGGGATCAACATCCATTTGCCAGCTACTGTGGACTGAAAATTAGGGTAATGTGGTAAGCCCAGGGCCATAAATCATCCCCAAGTCATCACCATTTTTATGGGTGCTATGCTTACCATCCCTAGTCATACTGGTATCAGTCATGGCAACCTGGTAGTTGTTTATGGCAGCCAGGGTTTCCCACATTACGTTTGGGTTTCATTGTTGGCAATCCAAGGCATGTCATCTCTGATGAAGATGGTGAGCCCACGCAGATGCTCGTGCGATGCCAAGGAAGCTGACATAGGTCCAGGATGGTCCAGGAGCACAGGAGTCATAGAGGAGGCGCTAAATGCCAGGAGATGATCAATTGATAGAAGTGATTTCCATCATTGTATTTGGTAAAGACAGACAGATTTGCAAAGGAAAACCATTTCATTTGATACTTCTGTTATATTATGTAATATATATATATATGTAATTGCACAAAGGCAGGTGTGTCACTGCTGCAGGTTGAAACTTGTGCCTTTGTGAGGCTGTGAGCGCGGCGGAGGTTGTGCCGGTGAGGAATATTGTGAAGGCCTGTTATATCCTGATGCCAGAACGGACAGAGAAGCTTGATTTCACTTGCAAGCTCAACTTGAAGTGAATTAGTTGAACCCAAGCGCATATTGACGCTTTTGCGGCACTCAAAACCTCACCCATGAGCTCCTGTTGACTACTGACCAATCGTCAAAAAGACATTTTGGTGACAGGTCCATGGATGCTCTGAGGGTGATGCAGTCTGCAACCCGAGTCTCCTACATTTACAGTGCAACACTGTGAACGTTGTCCAAGTGCGGCTATGCCAAGCGGTGCACTCGACAAACTTGACAGGTTCTAGTTCTCACCTTGGCCTCCGACCATGGCCTGCAGGACATGGGTGGATTCTTGGTTTCACTGAGAGCAAGAGCTCTTGTCCGAGGGGAACTTGGTTGGACTGGCCAAGACGGCCAAGAGTCTATACGTATAAACTTTTGGAGATGGGAGTTCCGCTGTCCAAAGGTGAATTGCACGAAAGTTGTTTGGACCTGGCAATCTTTTAAATGCTTGTCTGGATGGATTATTTTCAACATTATTCAAACTGTCAACTGTTATCGCTAAAGGCATGCTGTGACAGGATGGCGACATGATTGCGCTGGATGATATGCGTGGCAGCCTGTCTGGATTCAATGGCAGGCTGGGTGAAACTGGGAAGATCCCTTCAGACGCCAAGACAGGGAAAAAGAATCCTTTGGAGTGGAGACCAAGAGACGAAGATAGTAAAGACATGTAAAGACACAAGTTGTCCAACACCTCAAATGGGTGCTTTCAGTATGTGCTGAATGGACCCCTGATGTTGTGGCATGGCATGCTGTATACGTTTTAGGGTTTTTGTTCAGAAGGCTCCACAGAATCTGGTATGGATAGCGGCAAATCAACACTTGAATCAGATCAACGGAGGATAGCCTCCAATGATCCCAACATATCCAAGTGTTCGACCAGGCAAGTCAAAGTCCGCCGCTTCGGCGTCGTGTCACCAACAGATGCCAAGGTGGATTTGAAGGACATGGGCGACATGGGATTGATGTCACGATGTCCCTGTCCCACTGGATCTGGTTGGTTGATGTATGTTTTATGCTGGCAATGACAATTGTATGAGAACAGAATAGGTGAATGATGGGATTGTTTTTTTGGGAGAGGCAGATGCTTTGCCGTTTAGTGCTTTGAATCAAGTGGAAGTAAGCAAAACGTATCGAAAGCAGCACAGTAACCCAGGATGTGGCCGTGAAGGAAATGCTGAAAAACACAACTGGCGAGGCAACTGCGAAGAGAAGCCAACAAAGGTTTGTGTGAAGTGATGTGTGCGAACCTTTGATTTGGATCTTGCAAGATGATCCTATTTTGAAAGCCAAAGACAATGTTGACCCCCCTGTGGCTTGGTCGTAGCTCCACTATGATGGTGAGGGTGGCTTTTGAGAAAGAGCTCAGGACATCATGTGTTCTGTTTCCATTGTCGCAGTGCGTTCATTGTGAAGAATCTCATGGGGGCCTTATGTGGCAGGTGCTCACCAATTTCCAGCGTCAGTATGACCACTACAAATCCGAGTTTGATGCCTCCGGGAGCGAAGGGAAGTTCAAACAGCCATGGTCCCAGGTTCAGCTGGTGGGATGAGTCAGAGGAAATTGTCAAACAGTAAAATATTTAGATGTACAAAGCGAGCTTTCTGGATGTGTGCAGTTTATAAGTTCAATAGATGTGGGAATCTCTGAGGCGAGAGATTACCCTCTTCAATCGTTTGGTCTTGGATATCGAGGCATGCTTCAGATCTCAAAACACTTGAAGCTGCAGCATTGGAGAGTCTTAAGTAGGGAGCAAGAATGACAGACGAAATGACCTATACAAGTGATGTAGAGGCAAGCAACTTGGAATTGTGCTGCCCTCAAAGTCCGCTGTGAGAATTCAGCCGAGCTTCTGTAGCATTTGACCACAAGAAGTTTGACCCAGGTGGAGGGACTACCAATCTGGCGGTTTAGTGAACTCTGTCAAGCCTGCTGTGACCAAAGAGTGCCGTCACCAAGCCTGCTCAGTGAAAGTCTCCTAGTGAATCCAATCTATGCCCTGATTGATGAGTCAAAGGTCAGAAAGTCTTTGAAATGAGCTGGGGTGGGAGCTT
Source organism: Symbiodinium sp. clade C Y103 (assembly GCA_003297045.1). Lineage (NCBI taxonomy): Eukaryota > Dinophyceae > Suessiales > Symbiodiniaceae > Cladocopium > Cladocopium sp. clade C. Next base: position 100,286 of record BGPT01000190.1, on the reverse strand, counting down.
CCGTGTGTCGGCCTGCCTTCCATGCAGCGTGCAGACCTGGACTGGAAAGGTACCAGTCCTTTGCGCAGAGTCTTCCCTTCACTGCGAACCCGCAGATGATGGACCAGGAGGTGTGAACACCTTGAATTCACCACGCCTGGGCCTGGGCTGATCATCCCCACTGTGCTTCTATGGCAGGCATGGCACGCAGGAGCTGGTTGTTGGGTGTGATCCTCAAACTGTTGGCTCTGGGTTGAGTGTTTTTGGACGGCATAAACGGCATGACCTCTGTATTCATTAGCGTTTTCGAGTTGGTTTGCTTTCCTATCTGAAACTCTTGAATTTGGTAGTTCTCTAAAATTGTAATTTTATCTTATTCACAGTTGACCAATTGACTTAATAATTTTTCCATTACGACTATTTCATGAGACTGTATATAGGTGTTTGGCCTTTTTTTCTTCTTAATATCGTTTCTTGATTTGGTTTCTTAATAGTTAATTCTTTGTTGTCATTCTTGATATCGATTTACTGGCTTTGATTCTCAACAGTCGATTATTTCTTACTAAAGAAACACACACTTCAACATAGAGTAGTAAATCACTGAGCAAAGATGACATGCAAATTGCATATACATATACTGATAGGACATGTTGTTGTAAATGTGGTCACATGAAAAAGAATCACCTTGAACATCCTTGAACTATATCAGTTGATTCTTTCTGTCAATGTTGTAGAGAATATAATTGAACACACTACAAGTAACACCAATGTGACTATTGCTTTACTTGGACACTATATCACAGCAGTAATTTTATGCGATGAATGAGCACAATAATGCGACGCTGAAGATGACGGCTTCCATCCAACCTATTGAATACTTCAAAAAGTATACAACAATCAGTCCACGCAAGTATGTCAGGTTCAAACATATTAGTGGATGCTTGGATATGAGAGTCAGACAGTAAATCAAATCAGAGAGTGAACACGTAACATTTCAACGTACTCAAAGCATTTGAATCAATTTATAAAGTTGACTGTGACTTGTGGTTGCAGCAAAGAAAGAAACCATTTTGTTTCTTTTGAAAACTAATATAGTGTACACACATATAGATAGATACATATTATGATGCCACGAGAAGCCCAAATTTGAGTTTGATTTATAGTTTCTTTGATTTCATTCTTGCAGAATCTGTGTTTTGTTTATTTGTCTCATTCATTCAGGAATGTGTCGCTTTGATTTCAACAATAATTATTAACAGTACTTGTTTGGATAAAACATGAATTTTCAAGATATGATTTTGACACAATCAAATCACCAGCACATTCATAAAGCCTTGCACATCTTTTGACCAAGAAACCTTACACTGTTTTTTTTTGTGCGAGAATGGATGAGATTGATGAATTAAATGTATACCAATTGATCATCTTTTTTTTGTTATGATGTGAATGAATGAGATGACAACTGCAAAGAATTGAACATTGAACATGAAGATGATCATAACTGTGCTATAATGATAATGAAACACATACCGTGAGTCAGTATTTTACATATTCCCCCCAAACTTAAAGCTTTTAGTGCTTGCAATAGCTTCCAGTCAATGCCTGCCCTGCTACGAGTCGAGGTACAACTTGCGATTGCTGCTGCCTTGCGCTTCAGAGATTCCAAAGGCCGCTTCCCGGCTCTCCTCAATGAAGAAGATGCCCAGGAACTCGCTGAAATCTCAGCTTTGGAAGGACTTCTTAACAAACCATAGAAAAACCAGATGAATGAGGGAAATTTGGATTTTTCATGATTATTTTACACTTTTGATGGCAAGAAGTGTTCTGTTTTTCCGCCATGGTGGATAAGATCTGTGTCTCCAGTTTGTTCTATGAGGCCAACATGGCAAAAACGTTGAGTGAAGAGCAGAAGTCCCAGGCGCCTTTGTGAGTCGCCGCAGACATGAATTACAAATTACAAATCGGATGGTTGATCATAAATTTCCTGATTGTCATTTGGGTTTACTATATACTTTGGGTGTATACGCCTTGTTTTGGACACCAATTGAAACATTAACGAAAGATCCCGTGGTGGGTTCTCGGAATGGTCAACGTTTCTGCACCAGTGCGCAGAGAAACCGCCCGTGATGCTGTGATGCGAGGAGGGTGCTTGCTGGCTGCAGAAGGCCCTTCAAATTGGGGCGCGTGCAGCTTCAAAGACGGTCCTTTTGTTGCCTTGTGAGATAGGAATTTCACGGAATTTCCAGGTGATTCTCACCTTTTGCGTATGACGTCAGAGTTGATTCCGACCAACACCTGGCAGGTGGAGTGGGGCTTCCCCAGTGGAGAGGCTGTTGAGGACATGGCAGCTTTGGAGGTGCCAAAGTCAGTCGAATCTTTTCGGGCACCTCGAGCAACTCTGAAGCGTACTCCAAGGTAGCCGTGAAAACCGAGGTTTGTGCTAAGTTTTTTTCGACATTTTTTGACCATACCTGGCATACCTCAGCACCATTTTCGATGTTCCAGGCAAACTTCATACGCTTCAGCCTGCTCTTCGAGACTGAGCTTACTGGGCCCCGGCACCAAGGGACAGTTCAGATCTGACTTGAGCAAATCATTAGAAGTGGACATTTGGACATTGGCTATGCCAAAGATTCGGATGTAAGCTGCTTCCCGGATTCCGCATCCCGTGACCTGGTGCTTCCACCTTCCAACAGCATCGTATTCACTGGATCCGCAGCCGCTGTGGACAAGGGTATGAGGCCCACGGTTTTCACCATCGGTGCATGGGGCCATGAAGATCAGTGAAGTGGATAGAGGACTGGAACTGGAAGATGTCATGGAAGTTGCAATGGAAGTTGCGATTGTGTATGATTGTGATGTGGGGTTGTACGGGGTTTGGCAAGTAGATTTACCATGCCAAGCACTTGACATTTATTGGCTCAAGATCAGGTCGTCCTAGCCTCAATACCCTCCAGGCTTCTAGCAGAGATGACCTGGTCAAAGGCCACAACGCTCATGCTCTTGCCACTCTTGCCACTCTTGCCACTCTTGCCACTCTTGCCATTGGTTGCTGGCAGCAACGAATTCTGGCGAAAAGATCTGCAGCAGCAGGGCTTTGCTTTTCCACTTGGGAAGTTCGATCCCTATCTCACTGCTCGGCTGGTAGATCAAGTGAACGATTGGGAGAAGCAGGGCTTGGCTATTGAACAGCAAAACTCTACCTGGAATTCTCATTTTCGATCAGATGTTGTGATGGAAGCTGCTACAGATCCTCAGGTCTTGGATGCAGTTCAAGAGGTTGTGGGCAAGGATGTTGTCCTTCTTCACACGACTTTCTTTGCAAAGTACCCTCGAAAACATACGATTGATTCCAGTGGTAACCCTCCCAAATGCTTGACAATCATTGGCACACATCAAGACCGCACTTACTGGGGCATCAACCCAGAGTCGCAACCAGTCGTGAGTGTCTGGGTTGCAATTGACAATGTCACAGTGGAGAATGGGGCCATGCAGTTCTTTCCAGGCACTCACAAGATGAAACTGGAACATGTGAAAGGCTATGATGAGTGCTCAGCCCTTTATGATTCTCAAAGCATCCGCCCAGAGGACCTGCCATCGGAAGAGCCGCCCGTGAATATGGAATTGAAGTCGGGTGAGTATGGCATTTTTGACAGCCAAGCTGCACATCGCTCGGGGCGGAACACCAGCCCTCATCGCAGGATTGGTTTGACCATGATTTATGTTCCCGCGCAAGTTTGGTTCTCGGAGACAAACATTCAAGAAACTTGGAGAGTTCCCTTGAAGGTTCGATGCGGTGGCAAGTCATGCCGAGAACGAATAGAGCTGTGAGCGCTTTCAATTTGGCCCGCAGCCACCATTGTAGTGGGAATCTTTCCGAATACAATTTTGGAATGGCCAAAAGTGCCATAAAACTTGAGAAGCTCTTGTTCATCTTCGTGGCAGAAACTGAGATTCAAATTTGCAACGCGCATGCTGTTTTTTTTTTTTTAATGTGAGCCTTTTTGGCTATTTGCAGTCGTCAAGGTGTTTCCAACACAGCATCGGTGGCTTCCTCATTTTCGGCAGCAAACCTCACACGCGTCCTGAGCTGGCAAGGAGTGATAAGATGAGGCCTCTTCCCCACCTTCGCTACACGCTTTCAGGTCAAGAAATGCCATGAAAGCAACCAAGAGTCTGCAAAAGCATTGAAACCTCGGAAGAAAATAGCATGAACTTTTGGCTTGTTTGGGATTCTTGTTTGTGTGTGCATTGCACGTGTGCATGGCATGTGTGCACGGCATTACGCAGCTTTCTCAGCCGCTCAAAGTACCGGACGTGGGAAAAAGAGCTGGACAAGTTGAGGACTGAATGAGACGCGAAACTTTTGGGCAGCACAGGTCGTGTCAATATGGGTACTTATGTAGGTCAAAACCCAACCCGCTATCTCTCAACGTTGTTAGATAAGCATTCCGAACAAGACTCTTCCGAATTTCCGTGGTTTTTGGGACATTGATTGGATCCAAGGGAATCGCGACGGAGGACAATGGCAGCAGCTGTCCTCCATGACATGGTCTTGAACTGCGACATCCAAGGCTTGAAGGCCGGTGCTGAGCCGAGAACTCGCTGTTTCATGGTGTTTAAATGGTGTTTTCCGTGTTGCGGCGCGCCAGGCCACCATCAAGGATTTGCAGAAGGAGGGTATCGATGTGAAGGCACTTTAGCTGTCCAAGCTATCACGAATCGTGATGGTGGAATTGTATGGAATTGTGATGGAATATCCGATTTTGCCCTTCAGCTCGAGGTCACTGCTGGGTAGAGCAAAAGTACCATGTGGATAGGAATCCTCCGAGATGGGGCCCCTGTAAATTGGGTACAGTACGCTACCAGAGTTTGACAAAGCCTGTGTTGATGATGTTAATGGTTCACATCGAAAGACACACCGGAGTGAGACTCTTGCTAGGATGAGGTGACCAGCCATGAATTTGGTCGACGTGGAGCACGGATACTTGTCCCAACGGAGGACTTCGCGGTTGAGCTGGGAGGTCTTTCAGAGGTATTTGGGGCATTTGAACCGGGCAAAGACAAGGTGTGAGGTCCCTGTAATTCAAATTCGACACTTGACAACTTCATAGCTCCATCCTGCCATTGGATGCAATTGGTAGCGATCATCCAATAACTACGATATTGTGTATATATATATATATATGCATATATATATATAGTTAATTATATTCTATTCAGTATTTATATTTAAGCTTGCTCAAAATTTCCATGCAGCCATGGTGATGTATTTGATCTGTTGCTAAGATCTCCGATGCATGCTGCTGCGGTGCGTGGCCGTGCAGAGATTATGCAGCTGCTGCTGAGCACTGGGGTGCTTGGACTTGAATTTGGTACTGGAGCAGAGAGCTGCATCAAGGGTGTCGCAATGAGCCTCAGAGAAACTCCAAAGGGAGCATGGGACATGAGTGAAGAGGACAATTTGGATAACCTGGGATATTCAAGCAAATGCTCGGCTGCAAACTCTGGACTGGGTATTTTATGCATTTTGCCAGTTTCTTTCCAGGTTGATCGCTGCTTAGTTTCCAAGAGAGTTGCAGGCCGACCCGAACACAAGCGACGATGCGGGCACCACTTGCTTTCACTTTGCAGCTGATCTTGGCCACGCTCGCGTGGCGTCGTGAACTAAGTGATGTATTTGGAGTGCAGGTTGCAGTGGACAAGCAGCAGATGCCCACACAGGTATATATATATATATGTGTCTATTATATTATATACATGCCTAATTGTGTCAGTGTATGTAAGTAATTGTATGTATACAGGTATAGTTACATGCATTACATTTGTCAGACATATCATACAATGTTTTTCTCACCATCAAGCCATGACCCGCAGTGAGGTACCATCTCCTGAGGGCGGGTGGCGATCCAAGCCTTCGCAATGGCTTTGGCAGCAGGCATAACATAGCATGACCAAATGAGCGAAATATCCTTTGGTAATCAAACATGGCAATGGACCATCACCCATTTCTTGATTATTTTCCCATGAACACCTCTTGTCATTCTCTATCCGTGTTCATCCTTGACAGGCCGACAGACAAATTGGTGACCAACAACTGGGACAGTGAGGACAGTTTCAACTCCGAAAACAAGTTTTACTTGGGATGCATGCAGTATTGAACCTCAGCACAATTTTGTGTCTCGTTAAGCGTGACATTCCTGCATTGCTGGAATCTGGCATACATCTGGCATTTAAGCGTGACATGCTCGCAGGAAGTGCTGGAGGGAAAGGACCAGATCAGAAGGCTGATTGCAGGCTCTCCGACATGAAGTGGTGCCTTCAAGAAACAGTGCCAGCTGTTCAAGCCGATTTCGGTCAGACCGTTCTGCTGTGTTCATCGTTCTCGTCTGAGTCACAGCTGGACGAGAGATGTCAGGTGAAAGGATTCCTTACGACCTCCTTCGCGACGAGCCAGAAGCTCCGGTGCCTTGGTCACCAATGGAATCAAAATCCCTGTCGGTTGATGATTAGTTTGGGGGGAATATTATGTGATACTGTACTATGTTATTATACTACCCTAACCTATATAATATATATATTTTTCCATAATTAGCGTTCGGGATTGGGGTCCGCTAGACGTTTTTCGCACCGATACACCGATCGCCGCCCGCGCAAGGGTTCACCGATACACCGAGTGCCGTTTAGGTTTGCTTAGGGTTTGTTTAGGGTTTGCTTTGGGTTTGCCTAGGGTTTGTTTAGGGTTGATTAGAGGGCAGCGTAAACACAGCGATCGGCGTAACGGCGTAACGGCGTATCGGCGTAAACACAGCGATCGGCGTAGCGGCGTATCGACGCAACACAGCGATCAGCGTAACCGCGTATCAGCGCAGACACAGCGATAGGCATATCGGCGTAGCCGCGCAGACACAGCGATCGGCGTATCGGCGTATCGGCGTATTTGCGGTTACGGACTCACCCAAATCCCGAACACACTGCAATACATGATCATATATATATATATATACATACAATAAAATATTTACAATGTATATATATATATATGTATTGATGTTGATTGGGGATAGTCATGCTCCAATCCCATGTGGTGAGATGTGGAACCTAGGAGAAGACCGTCACTTCACCAAGTCACCGCCGTGGTGGTGCCTAAGGCGGCTGCGTTAATTTTGGCTTGTGGCTCGTGTTTGTTGAGAGATTTCAGGCATATGTGGATTATTGTGGATCGTGGACTGGTAGAAACTGTATAAAACTGTTGCATTTTCTGGGTAGAAGTTTGGAGTCTCTGATTTTTGCGGCCTTTGTCAAATCTCTGATTTGCAAGGATCTATTGGAGCGGCGTACGAATCCAGCATGATGTCATATTCGCTTTGTCGCAGCAGCTGGCAGCTCTCCGGACTTGCTTTGTGAAGACGTATCATGTGGCAATCCTGGGGTGAACTGTGTTTACTAAACAACTATTATTTTGAAACTAAAGCACACATGATCCGGGGAAGAGATTTCTTTCTTTGAAGCCGTGTGGAACAGACAAATCCATTGCATGAAGACCGTATTTGCCATGTTCCCAATGCCTGGACAGACTGCAGCAAGTGACGACAATGACCACCAAGCTACTTTGGCACCAAGACTAGCACTAGAACGAACATGACTAACGTATTACCAACGTCAAGAGCATGGCAATTGACATAATGGGCATGGTGCCAACGTATTGAACAGCAACCCCTGGTGACAAAAACTCTTAGCGTTGGAGCGCCCTGAATACATGGTTGCTTTGTTGCCAAGAAAGGGCTGTCTGGCAGTTTGCACTTGTTGACACGTTGAACAAATATGTTTGGTCCTTCTCATTTTTGCCTGGACCCCTTAATTGAATACTGCCATGTTGCTCTACCCTCAGTCTGGGCGCGGGATCAACACGCAAGAATTCATTTTGAACTCGTGAAGAGTCTGTGCTGCAGCAGATGCAACCTAAGCATATGGTTCCTAGTTGAAGTCAAGTACCTTTCCCTGCCAACAGTTTCTCATCCAACAGTGAAGATTCTTTTGTTTTTGATTCAGCAGGAACCATGTTGTGAGCAGATCACATTTCTCAGATGGGTGGATGGTGAGCACCAGCCTCTCCTCAGATCCTTTTTTTTGGTGCTGTGTAGTCTCGAATGACCGGGCTTGAGCCAATTGCTGGTTTCTTCAAGGCTACTAGTTGTTGTAGAACTCCAAAGCCAGCATCTCACACGAACTTGATTGCGTTCACATATGGACAACCAGGAAAAACCACACCCCAGTGGCCATACAAGGCGCATTGTTGATTGTTTCTCCATATGTTTGTCTCAATGCCCAAGCAAAATGCACTGACAAGACTGGCTTGATGACTCCCCTCCGGGGTACAGCGGCACAGCTCTGTCCGGCCCCCTTTGAACCTGAAATTGTGAAGACTGCACAGCGAGGCTTTGATCTCAGCATTCCGTAAGTTGGAGTGATAGGGCTGTGGTCAAATTAGATTCTCATGCTCGTAGTCCTTACAGCTACTCATGGTACCTATATGATCTTACATGTACTTAGTATGTACTTATTATGCACTTACACTTACTATGTACTTATTAAAAAATCTGTTGCACTAAGCTTACTTTTGATTCAGGAGTGAAACACTCCAACGATGCTGTCTCCTGTAACATCATATTCAATCACACAGTCCCTGAAAACATGAACAGAGATTCGCCTTGGAAGTAGGGCTGGCTACCAAAGTCATCCAGCATCATTGAATGGGATACCACTGTATTTAAGGATTTTGTATGATTTTGTCAAGGATACGCATGAAGCTATCTGAAGAATGTTGGTAAACCCACCTCCTTTCTGTCGATGTCTTGCAGTGCTGTTTCCACTACTTCGGGTGTTGATTTGAGCCGAACCAGGCGCGCAAGAGCCAGAGAGCGATTCGTACTGCTTGGAAAGCTTGGAAAAAGGAAGGACCTCGCAGATAGAATGGATTTCTTGTGCATTTGATTGGATCCACATCGAGGTTTTCTGAATTAGTGTCGGCGTTCTTTGATATGTATCCAGACAATCAGCGTGTGTATCATATAATTTCCCAGGGTCCTTAGTTGGAACAAGTGCTCCTTTAAAGATACAGTGCAACTTTGGAGCTGCATGGACTGTCCTCCTCAATCCCCAGCGCAGGTGTTTTATGGAATGAGCCTTCAGACCTTGGAGAAATATGGAGAAATCAGATTGATAACATATTTCTTCAATCTGATTTCTATTGAAATCTATCTGTCTAGCAACTGCATGCGTACAGAACTTAGGGTGCTTCATGGTCACAGGCACCATGGGTATTTGTGTAGCTGAACTGGAAGCTGCGACCGAAGCGCTCAACAAGATATGTAGCGCGAATAGTAGCAGATTTAGCGCTTGCGCTGAAGTGGCCACTGGCCAATTGCATCTGCAGATTTCAACTGGATAGATTGCCCTTTAACCTCTGGGACAATTGCACGATTTTCGATGGATTTTGGATGATCTTTGACCTTTTCATTCATTTTCCAGTTTTTGAATGGGATGATCCCAAACATCTTTGGACCAAAAAACAGATTCGAGTTGATTTCCTGAATGTTCCAAGGCTCTGTGCCTTTCTGGGTGGTGTGGTGGCACAGGAAGTCATCAAAAAGACGGGGAAGTGGCTTCCCCAGCTGAGCCAAAGGGAACCACCCACAGCTCCAGCTATCTCCAGCTGTCAGGTTCACACCCATTGAGCAGTGGGTGCATCACGTTGCGGTGCCCAGAGATTGCCGCTGAAGCACCCAATCTTGTGGGGCTGTCCAACATTGGAGTATTACTGTACTCAGATTTTCAAATATTGATGGAAACATGTGTTGGCGCAGAGGGGGGGGTGGTCACCCTCAGTTGTGTTTCCACCCCAAAAACCAACCTGGCAGTGCAACATTCGACAGCATTTCGAGGATGACGACAGCTTGGTGCAGCCTGGGGCTTCTCTGGGAGAGTATGCCGGGCCAGCAACCCAGCCAGTTTAATGAATGGAACCGCCAAGTTTGGCAACAGATTGGCGCAGAAAATGTGAACAAAACTGACTAGTTGGATCTAGTTAACATGGTTCAACATGATCGACCCCTGAAAGTTTGGATGAGTTCAGATCCCAGAATGCCTGGCTATTTGTGGTTCCAGTGGTACCCAATGTTTGGGGATATTTTTGAAGAGCTCAGGACACGCTATGCGTACCAGGCAGCTGTGGGAAGCCCAGAACAGGGTCTTCCAAACACGGGGGGAGGCCGCGAATGTTTTAATCGTGTTTTATATCCCATCATACCAGGTATCCATTTATATATAATATCCATATGTCATACTTACTCATCCCAGACATCCCACACATACATATGTGTATATATTTATTGTTATTACTCTTATTACTATTAGTATTATTATTACTACTATTATTACTATTATTATTGTTGGTGTTATTATTATTATTATTACTATTATTATTATTATCATTATCATTATCATTATCATTATTATTACTATTACTATTATTATTATTATCATCATCATTGTTGTTATTATTGCTATTATCATTGTTATTATCATCATCATTGTTATTGTTATCATTATCATTATTATTATCATTATTATTATTATTATTATTATTATTATTGCTATTATCATTATTATTATCATCATTGTTATTGTTATCATTATTATTATCATTATTATCATTATTATCATTATTATTATTGTTATTATTGTTATTCTCATCCCCATTAGACGCATACATACCTGGAATGATTGTGGATACGTGGGGTCTAGATCACTAGGTCTTGGGCTCCAGCTTCATGGATGCCATCCAGAAGCAGCGTGTCCAGCCCTCAGCCATCCTCGGCCAAAAAATTGGACCGTATGGTGTCAATGGCTCAAGGGTCATGGGATTCTGGCTGATGCTTTCAATTATATATATATATACATATCTATACACACTGCATATGTATATGTATGTGTATATATAATACATAATACTTTACTATATTGCAATTTCCAATAAAAATATTTGGGATGATGATCCGAAGGGTAATTTTGTTTGCACATATGAGTAGCTAAGATGATCTTGGCTGCACTGGCTTTTGAAATTTGAGGTGTTTTTGGTTGGATGTGGTGCGCTCGGCTGTGAATACCTGAAGGGCCTGGCATTAATGGGTCTCGCCGCCATGTTCGCAGATTCGGTGGTGTCAATCTCTGGACTTCTTAGCCGCTCGTTAAATATATTAGAAATGGGTACTGGATGGTACTGGTACCATTTCTAGTAGTAACATGTAGTAATTTGTCGTGTCGTACTTTTTTGGGTAGCGTGGTTTAATCGGCCCTGGTCAACTGGGCAACCAGGTTTTGTGAATCAGGGTTGCAAAGGGATAAGGTGAATCTGGTTGGTTTGGGTGAAAAGATCCAGAGCCAGAGCCAGGTGCTTGCAGTGGGCCCGGAGGGAAGCTGATTGTCACCGACATGGATCGCATCGAGGCATGCGGGACTTGCTCCTTTTTTCCATCCTTTGTGGCCTTCATTTTCCAGCTGGCACGGCAGTTTCCATTCCATCTTGCTTGTCCTGACATCCATCGACGTGTTTTTGTTTCCTTTTGTCCCCTTGCTCGTGTGGCTTTGGGACGTGCAAATAGACTCGCACCGTCGTGTCGTACACTTTTCTGATTTTCTTTCTCATCAGAATTTCCATAAGGCCTAAATCTAGTTTTGGCCTTGATTACTACATCTTTTATTGCAGGTGTCGAACCTCAGTCGCCAATTCCTCTTCCGGCAGACTGATGTTGGGCCAGGGTCTTAGCGGAAGTCGTCCAGAAAGCCACAGGCTCCACAAGAGTACTTGTACGTAAGCATCCTGATAGAAGACATTTTCTAGATTATCCAGCACGTGCTTATCAAAGGAGCTAGCCAAGCGTTTGACAGATGTCCGTTGAAGTCAGCTCATTTTGTGAGGATGGCTGACCTTGCAGGGACAGCGAGAGCTAATCTAGCACACTCAATGCATCAGAGCCATTCAGAGCCATCGGAAGCTCCGAAAAGCCGAGGAATCCCAAAAGCACTTCGGCGTGCCGGGTGGTAAAAGGTGCCACACAGTAGAATGGGCTGGAAGATGGGCATGCTGGTAACATGAAGCGCAAAACATCTATAGACTATTTGAAAAAGGATACCCTCAGGTAATCAAACATGGCAACGGAAAATCCTCCATCTATCGATTTTCCCACCAAAGCCTCCATACTACTGGGGAATTCCCAGCTAGCCATGTTTGATTATTGGAGGGTGCAATCAGAATATTTGGGAGGTATCTCCTGAAGTGTGTTATAAGTTACAGGCTGTTCCTAGTGGCAGCCAGGCTGGAACCCAGATTTGAACATCGAAGCCTTGGAGAAGGGCGTGGGGGTCACCTCTGAGGTGCACATGTCGGTGTGGATTGGATAGAGATTTTTGGGATTTTGTTGAGCTGATGACTGGGTTTTATATGATTTATCCAACAAACCTGAGGATCTCATGGGGATTGATGTCATTTTTTTCCCTGGACTGGCTTGGGATGTTGACAGGTTCGTGCTCTTCTAAGCTTCTCTCAAGCATGAAGAGATATACAATGAGCGTCAATCAATGACAATGCTTCGAAAGACTTTCATGTCATCTGACTGCAGATTCTTGAAGATGATGGCATTTTCAACATGTCAGGATTTCTTTGACGACAACTTCTGGACTGACCTGGACCCGGAGCTGTGTCTGCTGCATTGACAGGTCGTGACCGTAGCCAGGCTGACACTGAGTCCTTGGAGCTAAAACTGACATTGAATGGGGGACAACTTAAAACTGTTCTTAAAAAAAGTAAAGAATTGCAAAGTCCCCAGCAATTCCCCACATTCAGCATTCAGCATCCAAATAAACTTAAGTTGCAATTATATAGGGGCTTCGTGTTGCATCCTGCAGTGCTGCAGGATCTTTGCTGGAATGCTCTTGACAACGTCGTGGCACGAAAGTGTCTCGACGGCGAATGAAGCACCATGGTGAATGAAGCTATGTCACGCAGCGAATTCCGGCATCATTTGTGCCTTTTGCTTCTGTTCAGTTTGTTGTGTATGTGTTTGTGCAAAAACGGGATTTCCCTGACCCCAATGGTTTCTCACTAGATATGAATATCATTTCCATTCATTTCCCCTCTTTAAAACGGCACTTTAAAGATCTTTAAAGTATGTTTTGTTTGGGTATACCGGTACCAGGGTTTTCCGATTTTTGGGTACCCATACACTTGATCAGATCCAAGGTACACTGACAAGTGCTGCCTTTGGTACGGTCGAGGGCTTGACCATGTCACATCATGTGACCTGCATCTCTTCCGACAAATCGCTGCGCAAATGCGCACGAGTTCCCCAATGGTGGATTTGCACACAATAATTGCAATTTCAATGGGAAAGAGAACACTGCAAACCCATTGGAATAGGCTATATTAGCTCTATCATATCCCATTGTCTGATTCGAACAGAATTGACCGTACACGATTTTCGTAGCCCAAATCTCAGGTCTGCCTCTTCTTGAGTGGGGCTGCCCAGGGTCTTAAGATGCGATCAGAAATCATCCGGAAGTTATTGGGTTCCTCCAGGTCTGGCACGCTGGGCACAAAGTAACGGTCTCAGCGCTGACTCCCATAGCGAAGCGACATGGTTCGACGTCGGTGGCGCTCAGGTGCAACAGCGATGTTTTCCTGCCTCACTTGACAAAAAGCTACAGCCCGAGCATAGCTAAGATCTGTTGAGCACGGGGTACCGATGGCTTGATGGTTCAGCTGCCGGAGCCGTCCGAGGCTACAATGATGGAATCGAGACAGATGCAAATGAGACACAAATCGCGATGTGTACTTTGCGATCTTTTCCTTTTTTGCCTAGGCCTCAACAGTAGAAACCAAGGACACCTTGTCAGGCTTCGCTGGACTCGGAAGACATGTGACATACATATATATATATATATACACACAGTATCTATTCCATCCTGAAATGAAGTTTGGACGTGATACTAGCACCTCACAGATACGAAACACCAAGGCCGCTCCACTGCATTGAATTTGCAAAGCAGGCTCGCAGTCCGCAGATTGACGAAGCGTCCACTGCTTGAGTTTGGCTTTAGCTCACTGTACGACTTTGCGACTGAGGCTTACTTCTCGGACTATATGGAGTTTGCTCCCCAGCAGTACGAGTCTTTCCGCAAGGACAGCTGCGGGGGATGGTGGTGCCATGGGAGCTACCTGTCTGACTGCAGTGTAAACCCACAGGACCCTCCGGGATTCTTTGAGCAGCTGGATGCGTACACATCTCAAAGTGTAGGCAGAAAATCGCCGGGCAGTGCCGGGATGCCATCATGGCTTAGCACTCAGCCAAGGATGAGCGAAGCGGAGCAGTTCAAAGCGCTGAAAATGATCAAAGGTCGCTCGGAACACGGCAATTTGATGCAATTTGGCTTTGCCATGAGTCACCTCATGGCCCACCAAGCCCTATAAATGATGGTTAGACATGGTAAGACATTTTATGGGCTTAAATCATGGCAATATGATATTGTGTATATATATATATACTTATATATATATATACGTATATATTTATCCTAAATGTGGTTCGGGCTTTATCATGCACGATCCAGACCAATCCTTCAACCAGCTGGTTGATAAGCTGACAATGGAAGGCAGAACCGGTCTGCTCTGATGCTGACCTAAAAGCACCCCTGAACAGCAAGGAAGCGGTTTGATTTTTGGATTGAAGTATATTTCCAGGAAGCAGCCAGCAATGACAGGTACAATGTGCTCACATCCATTGGGAATCCGTGTGACAGGTATCATTGAGCTTCAGCAAACCAGCCAGATTGACTTCGATGTATCTCTGGCTCAGCTTGGGATTGCCGAATAAATCCACTGTATGCCTGTCTGAAGCTTGTCTACATTTCGTTCTACTTGACGAATATATCAGACAAGTTCAAACGGTTTGAATGCAGACAAGAGCCCGCCTAAGTCGTGAGGGTCCCAAGTGTAGATGTGGCACGCAAAGACTTTCCAGGCTTGCATCCGTGTGGCCTTCAATCATTACTGCCACTACCTCAGTGTGAGGCAATGGTCTGAGCCATGCAGGCTCTCCTGGACTTCTTGGAACATTTTTTGTTGGGAAAGAGTTTGTTGTATTGTTGGTGGTTTCAACAGGTTTGTACTTATAGAACGATATGTACTGTAGTCATATGTACATAAAAAACATAATGTTATTCACAGATACGGATGTGTATATCGTTGTAATATGTATGTACACACACACACACATGTTACACACATCTTCTACGCACACACACACACACATTTGCCATCCCAGATTGTGAACCCAATTGACAGTTGACTATATAAAACACTTGAGGACACCACCACACCACCGAGATTTCTCGTGCGATTGAAATCGCCTTTGAGCATGTGCAAGAATGGTTGAGGTCGGGACTTCATCATCTCGATCCGTGATCTGGTCTACAATTGCGCCTGGTAGCCAAGGGGGGATTCCAGGTCTTTGGTGAACCTGCAGCACAAATGGGACCCTGGATACGTCAGAAGACACCACTGGCAAGGATGAGATCGAGAGAACCACTGGCAAGCCACATGCTCAGCAAATCACTAAGGTCTGGTTACCTGGTTCTTGAGTGTTGATCCTACTTCTTGGAAAAAATCCATGCTTCTGTCATCTTTTTTTGTCTTTCCATTGTCAGCGTTGAAGGAGTGACCAAGCTGTGTTAACTCTATGCTTTTGTTTTGTGTGGCAGCTGGAAAGCATTGCAACTTGAATGTTGTGTGAGCCATGGATCAGGCCTTTCTGGACTGGTACCAAGCGTCGACCTGTGGAGGTGGTTCCAATGGGAAACAACATGAAACGACCCCCTAAATCCGTGGCCGCGGCCATCCTGCCATCTCCAACTGGTAATCTTTCCATATGGAGTTGTACCATGTTGTACCGATCTTGGCTCATCTCGGGTTCCACGGAGCATTTGTGGCATTCACTTCATGCAGCTTGAGGCGAAGTGGGATTCCGCAAATCCTCCGGTTGAAGCCATGGAGTGCGCCGACGACGCTGGAGCGATCAGAAAGGTATGCCATGTGTCGCAGTCATGTGACCGTAAAATCGACTTGAAAAAGGTACCTCTACGCCACTGCCAACTGCTATGCCTTTATGTGGAAGGTGCGTGAGAGCTGGTTCTTCTTTGTCGTAACTAGCCACTAACTTTGCATTTCATCCTCAAGTGAAGTACTCCTCTGTGAAACCAAATATTTCTAGATATTTTGCTTACCAACAGCCACCAACCTCTTGTCTCACTAAAAAAGCCTACGATAATTTCCTGTGGTTCCCTCTCTTCCATTGTGCAAGGTTCCTTTCGTTCGGAATCGTGCTGCCTTTCACCAGCGAGTAGTGGAGTTGGGACTTCAGGTGCATTGAAGCGCAGAGGACTTGACAATGCATCATGAAGACTTGGTACGTGGACATGCAACGTGCTAATTTTTGGAACCAGTAAGATACCATTGCGTGCTGCATTGTGGAATACGCAGAAACGTGTGACTCTGACGATTGAAATCACATAGTATGCAGACTGCACATGATCCACAATTGGCTGTTGAAGTCTTTGTGTTGCACCAGCCATTGTTCACGCAATGCCATTGCAAAGCTGCACCAATGTACTCAGAAGTGCTGATTCAGGTGCCAGAGTGGTCGCCGCCCAGTGCGGGAAAGGTCGAGACAGAGGCGGACATTACGCCTTGTGCAGAGTAGCAGAGTTATGGACAATTTGGTGGAACATTTGGTAATCCCAATAATAACCTCCAATTCTGGAGGGTTTATACCATCCACTCCTGGTGATCTCCGGGATACTGTAGTTTACTGTTGGGTTTACCACATTTAGAGCCGATGGCAAAGAGAAGAGACGTGAGAGGCAAAACGTTTTTGTGATCTCCCATGGTTTCAAAGTTGGAAGTTGCTTGGCCAAATCTTTGGTCCTTTCGGTGAGGAAGACGATGGTGAGAAAGTCGACCCTGCTGCCATTGAAGCCCTGAAGGCCTGACTGGTGTCTGAAGGTTCCAGAAGTTCCAGAGTGTTTCCAGAGGATTTGCTTTTGGCTAATCCCTTTTTGGCATGATGCTGATGATGCTGATGATCCCTAGACCCATGTTTTTTTGGGCCCCCACCTGGAAACCAGGGCGAGCTCTATGCTGTGAATCCCGCAGATCTGGCCGAGTGCGAGGCAGGCCCTGGGGGAGGCACAAAGTGGGGGTTGAACCAACAAGACCATGTGGAGGTTTCCTAAAATGGGGGTACCCCCAAATCATCAATTTTAATGGGATTTTCCATTATAAACCATCCATTTTGGGGTACCCCCATTTTAGGAAACCTCCATGTAGACCATGTTTCTTACCCAGAGGATGTTTTCCCCATGATTTCGTGACAAGTTAGGCCTAGTGAGCAAACATGGAATTTCAACCAACAAAAAAAAGGAGTATTTGCTGGTAATCAAACATGGCTGACTGGAAAATCACCTATTGGTATGTAGATGATTTGCATGTTGAACATATTGTGATTTTCCAGTCCTACGTTAGCGTAGCAGACAGTATGTCTCCGAGATTGTTATGGAAACTGTGAAATTTACCAGCCACAGTTTTGGGGGGCATGGTTGGTACGGTTGAGATTACCCCAACAATTGGGCTGCACATTGGATTCTCCATCAGACATTGTTATACCATCGCTGTTGATGGGTTATATAGTTATATCATTATATTATATAATCAATATTATCCATCCAACCACGGGCTTCACTGAATTGCTCGATTGGTTGCTCTGATTGGTTCACGCCTCTCACATCTGTTCGACCAGGCCCATGACTTTGAGAAGGATGACGACACCAACTTTCACATTGACTTCCTTACTGTGCAATGCCCAGCAAATCTTTAGATAATGAAAAGATACCAAAACAGGGTGATGTATATAGAAGCGCATGTACAGTACACGCAAGATACAATTTCATATGATTTACACACATATATATATATATACATATATATATATATATGTATGTGCAAACATCTATCCAGATCTGCATATGCACATATTGTACCATCTTCATACCATTTTCAGACCATCTTGTACCCTGCGAGAAATCGCGACTCAAAGGGTATACATTTGCACTTTCGCTACTGCTGAGGTCTCTACTAATTTGCGCGCCAGCAACTACGACATCAAACACACCGAAAGGTCAACGGTGAAAGTCACTGCTGGTCGCATCATCCCTGCCCTGGTGGTTGCCTTAGCCCTTGCCACAGCAGCAGCTGCAGCAGCAGTCCTGGTACCCCTGAGGCAACGACCACTGCGATGATTTGCGGATTGGTGGACGTGGAATTCCTGAAGCTGGTCCTGGGGACCGGTTTCCGGTTTCAGCTGCAGAACAAGATGAGTCCATTTGCAAATGGATCAAACCAATTATACAAATTGAATCAACATTTTACCGATTTATGCCATGATATTTTGGGATGACCATCCATTACCATATATTTTGGGTTCACCAGGGCTAGTTTTTGACCCATAACCATTTGAGGGCTCATTTCACTTGACAACTCCGTTTCTGCAGGAAGCATCGGGAGGAAGGTGCCCTGGACAAATTCTACAATGCCAACATCAATCTCGCCACAGGTCTTCAGGTGCGGTGCTGCCATTCTTGTTCTTGGCAAACTGGGGCTGCAAAGCTTCTGAAAATCTCCAGGCAATGAATCTTTTCAGACCAGAGCGCAGCCCCAAGAAGCGTACTTGACACACCTTTTGGTGGAAAATAGCTTCTGCAAATCTTGAATACAAGAACATATGTCTTCCCATGCTTAGGCCAGCCATCGTCTTGAAAACAAAATTGCCGGCTGGACACCTAAGACGCCAGCCGGCTGGCGAAAGCTCTAGGATTTTCAGGATTTCGATCTCTGGATTTTTTTTGCCTCCTCTTGCCTCCATTTCTGAGGGCTCTGTAGCGGAATTCACCTCTTGGGACAAGGCCAGGGGAGCTTTCGACCGACGGACCTTCTCTGTTCTCAACATGGTTTTGTCCAAAAAAGAGGCAATGATACTGGTACCCCCAAAATGGCAATTTCCATGTGTTTCACATGATCGAATCTGATGGTAATTATGGGTACTTCATTTTGAGATTCTTTATCCACCCCAAATTTGCAGGTGGAAATCCAGGGGGAGATCTCCTTGGAGGACAAATCATAACTCCGTCATCTGGAACAAAATCAAACAGTGAATCCGAAATAATGTCATCTGCCACGACAGTACAAACAAATGAAATGAGCAAGCCAATTTGCAAAGTAGATTGTGTCTGCTTGTCGGGCTGTTGCATGCTGGTTTTCAGCAGCAATGTGCCTGAAATGCAAGGCATGATATGCTTCGCAGGAGCTGATCAAGCAATTGGAATCAAAACTTGGCGGTGAGCTCCAACGATTATATCCCGCGGGCAATGACAAGGCCACCATGCCATGCCTTAATAAGGGGACTGGAGTCGTCATGACATCTCGTGGCGTTTTGCATTGCTTGTAATTCCCTTTGGCTTCCGTCCGAGCAAGAGTCATCCAGTTTTTTTTTTTGTCTTATGGTTTACCGTTGTATTGTTCTATCGTTTTATGTACCTATCTATCTATTTGTCTATCTATCTATATATTTGTCTATCTTTCTACCTGTCTAGCTGTCTAGCTATCTATCTGTCTATCTTTCTATCTATCTAATGAGAGCCATGTTGCTGTGATAACGATTGTTGTTTTAACAATCATTACCTCTCGTTACCCCTTTCAGATGCCATCGCAGCCAGGTATCCATCTACACCCGTTCACAGCTCAAGATGCTGGATTGGAAGATTGAGCTGGAAGGTGGCAAGGCCACTGAAACAATAGGGTTGTCTTCAAGTGGGATACATTGGAAAGTGTTCCACTGATATAGTCGGATGTATTCGAGTTGTGGAACACTGATTATTATTGTGCTTGTAACAAATAGAGTGAGGCCTGCGAAACATCTTGATTTGAGTGCCTTGAAATGTCTGCAGTGAAGATGCACACTATGTCAAATGGTGTGCACTCTATAGGTCTAGAATTCTAGAACTGGCACCTAATGGATGACCGATTCATGTCGGCAACACACGCCACGTTGAAAAGTGCTGGAGGCCACTATCGAGCCTGATGAGGTTTATTCTACATGGCCTCAACTGAAGATGGCAGTCCGCGGCTAAGATTATAAATTCCTGAAGTGATTCGGCTTATGGTTTGTGATATGAACTAATTTGGGCTTGCAGCACAGTAGAAAGACAGGAATCGGAAAGCGAGCACTTTGAGAGCCTCGCATTTTTCCATACTTGCATTGTGCACACACTCTTCAACATTTGGATTTAATGTCATCCACAGAGCAGTTAAGTTGCAGCATTTTATACCTAGCTCACAGACCACCGTTTCTTCGAAAGGCGACATGAAAGCAGTGAGTTGGAATTGAGAGCAGCAGTGGCAGGGAAACTCCAGTGCGTCCACATGGACAAGACCAATGAATTGCCTTGAGCTGGGCAGAACCATTTCGTCCTGAGGTGCAAATGTTGGGAAGAGTTCCTGATGGCCCAGCACGGAAGAACTTTGAGAATCAGGTGAGTGCAAGCAGAGTTGCACAGCATACGCTGCGGTGCTCAAAGAAGTACTACACAAAGCCATCCTTGAAGATTTTGAAGCATACAGCGTACTTGTACAGTACCTGAGTACCTACTGTCATTAGCTTCTGTGATAATCTGCCATCATGGCTCCATCATGCCATCATGCTGCCGAGCAATCACTCGTTTTGCTGATCTACCAAAGCTCAGCCTGTTTTTTTTACTCGTCAGAAACAAAGCACGACTTTTTGCACCAATAGCATCCAATAGCTTGTTACCCTTACAAGCAGTGCGAATACAGCAGGTTCTATCTGCTGCAAAGTCATTGCAGGCGAGTTTGCTTTGCTCCTTCCATATGCGAGCATTGAGGGAATTAGGCATTTCTACTTTCGAGTCAAGTCAGTACACCAACATCAAGAATTGACAGTTGACCAACTTGCGGCACGGATGCTCTTGGCATGGATCCAGGAGACTCGAAGTGGACAAACTGTGAATATTGAACTGCAACAGATCAAGATCTGGATCACGTGCCAGGGGGTCAAAGACAACTTTCACAGCCGCTGCCAAAGCAACACCAGTGAGGCAAGACGGCAAGAATCACTATGGCACTGAGACACAGTGACAAGGGCAGCAGAGGAACAGACAATTATAGGCTTTGGTTTGACAAATCCGGAAAGTAACCGTCGCAAATCCTTCCACGTCATTGCTTCGGTTCAATCTGGCACTCAGCGCCACTTTGCGCTTCGGGTCGCTTCGGGTGCTTCGGAGGCCTATGTCAATATGCTGCGGCCGTCGGACGCGTGGACCTTGGATTACTCACGCAGAACCACAAACAAAACATGGTCAAGCGTATGTGAATTTTCTCCAGAAACGGTGAATACAGCAACATTACAATTTCAATGGCGAACATGATGAAAACCGATGGGATTTTAGCCAATTTTCGGGCAAATTCCATGTAGGATGCAAAAGGACAGCTGTTGCCAGGAAGAGGCCGAAAAGCAAAAGTATTTCGATGCTGTGCTGCAGAAGAGGTGCCAAACCCACTTCGGAATTGCCTGTTGCTCTTCGTTGACAGGTGATATGAAGCACAACATGCTGCGCATGCTGTGCATGCTGTGCCCTGTCGCAGGAGCTATCTTTCTCTGCAGGCAAGGGACATTTGATGGAAATGGATGGAAATGGCCACATCAGAGATCATCAGAGGGCATGTAGCTCAGGCAGACATGCTAACCGCCGAGGGTGAGGCACTCGTCGCCAGGGTTGAACCTGTGCACGGAGTTGACCTGTGCAGAGACATTCCTGAAAGATGGCGCGATCCTCTCAGAGAGTGAGCCATAGTGAACTAAGATCTGAGGCATAAACTATCCTATCTAAGTGTTTCTTTTTTGATTTTTTGGCAGACTTGCAAGAACAACTATGCCTGGAGCTACAAAAATAATTAATTCCTGTAGAATTCCCCCGAAATCCATGGATGCCATGCCAGGATGCGGACCTGCCGCTGATCAAGTACACCTTCCGGTGAGCGGAATTTCCAGCGGTTGAAAACAGAAGCCCCAAGTCCCATTGGATGGAGGGACATTTTGCAGGAACCCCTGAACCCCCCTGGAAGCCCCCAGTATTGGCAGTAAATTCAAGGCTTCCTTGTAGGTTTTGCCTTCAACCAATCTGGTGAGCAACGTGCGAGTGTGAACCAACTTTGGCCATTGACACGGTGCTCATGCATTATATAAACATTTGTATGTAGATCGGATTGAAAGATTGGACAGACTGAAGTTGCTGAAGTCTGGAGTCAGTTAAATGAACTGAAGATACTGAGCACAACCCACCTTTTCATTTGTTTTTTAATTGTTGTTTGGCCTTGATGTTGTGACACCCAAATTGAAGTCTGCGAGGGGAGCTCGAAGATTACCATTCGCATAAAGGTCTTAATGCTTGAGTGTTTGGGTATTGGTACCGTGTTTGCACATCCATCTCATGGGCAGACTTGGTCTTTGGGCTTTGCAATGGTGTGACCGCAGACTGCTCAATGCCTGCAACATCACGTCAAGGGCAGACAGGGTTGCACAACATGGCTGTTGCAGTTCTTGTATACTGTTTCAAGTTCGCTATTTGAATAAATCATGCGCAAATGGCTCGAAATTCCACTCTTCAATTTGCCAACAACGGTGGCCACCGGATGAACAGACAGCCTTTTTTTCATCGGTGTCATCGCCCAAACATGGAGAATCACGAGTTACTGCTGTAGCCAGAAGTTTTTTCTTCGGATTCCTGATCGCCTCCCAGCTGATGTTCTGCTCAGAGCTCCATGTCCAAAAGGAAGGCCGATGGCGATCCAGACGAGGCCAGTGGTTGGTTTCTGCCTTCACTTCCAACTTCAGCAAACCGAGCCCCAAAATCTCCAAAATCCCTTACAGTTGGGCAGCTTTTCGATAGTGAACAGATGGAGACGATATTTGAAGAACAGCTACCAAACAGCTATGTGGATATTTCAAAGGTGGGTGTCCTGACAGGTGACATTGCCTCTGGGCAAAAAAGAAAAAAAAGAAAAGAAAGACAAAAAAGCTAAGAAGGACTTCTCTTTGGATCTCGTGGCTGCAATGGCTGCCATGGCGATTGCGCCATTTTCCAAATCATTCTGCCAACCATTGGAGGAGAAGAAGCAGGATGCCAACAAAGAAGATGGAGATGCTAACAAGAGCAAAAAAGCTAAAAAGGACAAAAAGGACAAAAAAGAAAAGAAAGACAAGAAGGCTCCGCCACAGCACGTGTGCATGTCGCTGTAGAGGTTAGTTTACGCTCGTATGACCTTGTTGTATTGACTTCAGAGGCTTCATCTTAGCCAGACGTCGTAGCTTGGTGTCTCAGATGCTTCTTCCCCAGACCTCCACACACCTGTCCGAACATCTGTGGCAAATCCATCCCTGCAGTGGGCTATGATATCTCCGAGGAAAAAAGTAAGCCTGCTGATGATCCCTTCGGGGATGAACCCGACGATGGCCAGGAGTGCGGCTAGCTTTCCACAAGATACATCAAGATACATAATCAACCCTCGCAAGACATGAGTATCAGCATTTGCAAGTGCATTTGCAAATTGATGTGAATGTCTTCCAGAACAAACCCAGTGGTGTTGCTGCGATTTGTTGCTGCGGATGGGCTTGTGCGCTTGTGGGCAAGAGGTCACGGATAGGTCACGGATAGCTCACCGTCACAGTCGGCCAGGAAGATGATGGATGGGTGAATCCGTTCGGGGATGATATGTCTGATGAAGAGGAGTCGACTGCAGCGCCCAGCAGGTTCAAGCCTGAGTTGGTGAAACAACCTAAAAACATGTGTATATACTGTGTATATTTGTGTACATACATATGTATATATATATATATTGATGACAATGTACAATTATATACATAATATATATCTATATACATATCACCATTGGTGGATGTAGCATCGTCGCTTACTTAGACCTGCTTCCTGAAAGATAACAGGCCTGCAGCGAAGCCAAAAGCAAAGGAGAAGAAGGACCCGACTCCTCACTTGACCTGCCAAGGATGCAGATTTCACAATTACATACAATTGCAGCAGATGTGTACAGTATGTGAGACTCTGCAACAGCAGCTTTCTGACCCGTTTTGTTCGGAAATCTGAAGTGACTATGGCTCACAACCTACGATGCAAGACCATTTCTGTTTCCGCTTTCTAGGACAAAAAGGAGAAGCAAGCTGGCAAGACCAGCAAAGCGAAGGGCAAAAAAAACAAGAATGCAGACGCAGAGTTAGAAGCCCTACGCGATGTTTTCGGCGAGGAGAACGAAGAGGATGGTGACGAAGTGCAAAAAGATGCGGACACCACAGAGGCTGTGGAAGCAGTGCCACCAAGCCAAACAGAAGGTGATGATGCTCAGGACATGATGGCAGCATAGATCCAAGTTTGCGCTTCAAAAATCAACAAATATCAAGGGATGTAGAGGCTGGAACCCACAGCGGCCATCAGCCATCATCAGCCCATCTCATTGCGTGTTCATTTCATTGACGGTCTGGCAGGATGCAGGAAAAACGACAGATCATGAGGCCTGACAGCTGTCATTTTCCATGTTGCCTTTGCAGCTGTATAGTGGGCCTCAGCGAACCTGAGTGCCGTGATCAGCATATGGTGAGGTCATCCATTCATCCATGCTGTTGATGGTCCATTTAAACGTACTCTTGAATGAAATTTCATATTTCAACTTGGGTTTGTGGCACGCAAAACATGTATGATGTGTATACACTCTTCTCAGAGAAACTTGTTCACTTGATCCAGCCACTTGTGACAGTGGATGCGACTGTCCCAAAATGCTGCAGGATTTTTGGAACGAGGTGGGTGAAGCGGGCTCCGAGGAGCCTGCAAGGGAGAAAGAAGAGGTTCCAGTGCCTTGGAATCTATAGAAGCGGAAAAACGTGGGAAAATGATGGAACATGCATGAAAGACAATGGCTTTCACCCTATTCTTTGGGGTTGTCTTAGGATTTGGACCCCCCCAAATGCTCAAAACCACACTTTGGTACATTATTTTTCATGTTTTTCATGGCCATAAATTGGGGGTAAATCCCCCAAGTAGCAGCTGCTCTAAGGAAGTTCCGGAAGCGCCTGAAGTCAATGGTACAGCGGGCACCGCGGGCACTGAAGTCACGGCAGACACTGCGCCAGAGATTCCGGCTGGTCCTGATCCTGCCTTGAAGGCAAAGGAGGTGCCCTGGGATTTGCAAGATTTGGATCATGCAATATTATTTCGATGCGTGGGACAGGGACCATCTTGCTGGATGTCAAAGATGTCAAAGCTTCAAGTCACTTCAAGTGTATTAAGATGTCATGAGAAAGACACTTCACCATCTTTCTCGGAAGTGTCTAAGTAGATCGGCACCTGGAGACCCCGGGGTGTCAGGAGGAAGAGGCACAAGCGGAGACGGATCCTTTGCAACCTCGGGTTCTTCAACTCAGCCCCGAGGAGCGGTGGGACCACTGCAAGGCGATTAATGTGAAGATATTTGAAGCCTTTCTTTCTCGCAATTTTCATGGCCAGGCCGAACCTATATGCTAGGTTCTGCTTGCTTTTGAACAGCAGCCTATGATCAATGTTATTTGGAACTCTACTAAAAAGCGTTGCAGACTTTAGAGCCGCCACATTGATTTGTCCCTTTCCCAATCTGGATGGTGCCAAGATCAAACAATCCGCAAAATGGCACCAGAAAAACAAACTGCTGAGAGTTCTACCTCATTCTGCTAACGTTGCAGGACAAAAAGATCTTGATGAGCAGTGGCCAAGAGCAGCTGTCGCTTCTGAAGCATTGTTGCGAAGCGGACATCGTCATTGAGGACAACTCTGACTTTCCAGCCATGGAATGTCCCCCTGTTGTGTTGCGAATGAAATCCGCAGAGAAGAGATGTCACTGTTGCGTTGCAGCTCATGTCAGCCGAGTATTCCAGAGGAGTAAATAGAAGATCTGATGATGGGGGAGGTAGCACGACGATCAGTATATATATATATATAAGATATATAAGTATAACACATACATACATATATTATGCATGTGCATGATATATATATATATATACACCTACTGTAGTATATATATATATATCTTATATCTTTATACATATTAATACATTAATCTCCAGGCACCAGGCCCCGTGAACCATTAGGGGGTCACCAGCGGTCAGGACAGGGAGCTGAAAATGAGCTCCGAGAGGCCCTTCGTGGCACGAACTGCAGAGCTGGCTGCCAGGCACCCCACCTGTGATCTTGGAAGAGTTCTTGAATGACAATGGGAATGATCCGGGAATGGATGATCAACTATGGGGAGTTTGGGGAAGTTTTTGGAGAAACCCAAGTGTGGCAACTCACCTTGTTTGTTCTTTGAGTTATCAGATTTCTCAGAGCTACGGTTTGACAACTTCAGTTTCACGGCTTGTAGCTTGCCGGTTCTGCCAGTCAGTGAGTCAAGGATTCAATGTGCCTTGTCCGAGTTCAATTCTACTGCTGGTCTATTTGAGTCTTCCAGTTGTCCGACCGTTTGTAGAATGTGCAGTATCAAATTTGGATGCGGCATTTCAAATTTTCTGACATGACAGCTGCTTTACATGGAAGGAATTCCAAGGACTCATCCGCGCTGCGAAACAATGTGTTGCTGCTGCCAGGGCGCTGCTGGCAAGCAACACGGGTGCTCCTGTTATGCTTCGTGTGCTTCCAGTTGCCGAGGTCCAGGGACTTGTTATGCAGATGTTCTCCAAACAGATGGGCAAACTTGACATGCTTGTCACTTGGGAAGGTGCCAAATTGATTATATAATCAACACCACTTTCCTAAAAATGCACACAGGTGTAAAACGGTGTAAAAAGAGGGTGATGAATCAACTTTGATTTTGCATTACTTCACATCAATTCACATCAATTGTTTGACATTAAATTAACATCCAATTGACATGCACAAGCTGTGGAATGCCCATGAATTCACCATCTGTTTCCTTAACACAGAGCACCTTTCCTCGGCCAGGGGAATGGCATGGAAGTGGCCGACCTGCCTGGCGCCTCAATGTTGGATGTGCCTGCCACAGGTGGTGTGGAGCCAAAGGACGGATTGCCCTTCGACGTTTCCCATCGGGGGATGTTTGGCTGCAAAAACCATGGGATTTTTCACGATTTTCGCGGGACATACTAGGAAAATGGTGCTATTCACGATTCTTCCAGGATTTTCCATGGGACAGATGATGGGATATCAGCAACTATGGGGCGGGACGCAATGCGCAATTCATGGCCAGTTTCATGGGTAAAACAATGTTTTTTCGCACTGGATTTTTGGGATCACACCTTAAATGGTCATGACCTCTACAAATGACAAGCTTATATGAATCAAGAGTATAGGAGAGTCTGCACATAACAGAGGCAAGTGCATGAAGCGCATGAACCATTGTGAACTCAGACTCCAACATGTTTTATGTTGATACTGTTTAGAGGGTGGACAAACTTGCGACTTTTGTACCTTCGTTTCAGAGACGAGTTGGGGAAGAAGAAATCTTGTCCACAGGAGCTCCGCAGATTTGGCAATGTGGTGGCAGCGTTCCTCCGGGCCAAGGCAGATGGATTCTCCTGTAATGACTCTGATGATCTCTGATGCATTTTCATGAAGCTTGAAACATGTTGAAGTCACCAGTGATGCAAATTATATGGACCTCTGAACATGAGGGATTGCAGCTTCAAGAAAGCTAGGCGATCAACGATATTGATATCATTTGATATCCAATCACCCAATCATTGGTGGGTTGATGATTTCCACCGCTTCCATCAGGACCAGGAGTCGTTGAAGAGCCAAAAGCCAAGCATGACCTCAGTCCAAGCGGATCTCAGTAGACAGTCTGGCAGCTCAGCAGCTCTGAATTCTTGTGACACCACAAGTCACCAAAGAAAAATCCATATGTGCAGAGGATCGCAGACGATTCTTGATGTTTTGCAAAGCTTTTGCAGCTTTGCAGGATGCTCGTCATTTGAAATTCTTCTGTGACCTTCCTTTCATTTGGAGGTTGGATCTCTCCATTGGCCAGGCGCAATGTGTTGTTAGGATGTCAGGTGGGATGGTGGGATAAATAGATAGATGTTTACGGATACATGTTTCAGAGATGGTAAGGTGTGTTCAGATATCTTTACACTATCAACGCAGTCTCTCCACAAGTTATGGATCTGTTTTGTTTGACTTGGGGCGTGAATCTTCGCCAAGTCCGAAGTCCAACCTTTCCTCTTGGTATCAGGCCGTGGAAGTCCGCTATGAGAAGCAATGGTCAAGGACTCAAGTCGCAAGCATCAAACTTGTTGAGGAACAAGCCCAATATTCTTTTGACACGATATTTCCATATGGGGGTCGATCGCAAATGCAAGTCTAAGAATTATGAATGGGTATGTAGATCTTGACATCCATATAGTATTTCCTCTATAATCTCCATATGATGTATATATATATATATATATACACATGTTCCTTAGCCTCTTTGCTGGACCTTAGGTTCCATGCAACCGTTGTGAGCTTCACCGAACATGGAACTGTGATGGCTGACTACTTCCGCACTGATGGCAGCCTGCCAGATTGCGAAGGCGCAAGTCGAGTTTGACGGGTTGACTCCTGTTGTGGTTGTCGCTACACACCCAGACACAGACATCCCTGGACTTTTTCTTGAATACGTGCTATATATATATATATTTATACACGCACACACACACACACACACATTTAAACATGATTTTTGATGACTTTCTGGCCAGGCTCATGTGCTTTTTGCCAGTGGGAAGTGAAATCACGCACTGAAACAGCCGTTCCATGCTAGGAGGCGAAATTGAAGTTGGCGCGGTGGATATCCGTGCCGAGAGCTGAGGATCTAAACTTGACTAAACCCTGCAAGGTATTGGTAGTTTCAAAGCATTGTGATTTTTCATTGGATGTCTGATCCCAACTCAATGAATTTTGTCAACTCATTTGTTGAAATTTCGGGATCGGTTCAAACTAGTAACTAATTAGTTCAAACCACCAGTCCTGGGCCCGTCCTGGGTGCCAAGGCAGCGCAAACGCCTCGGCCCAACATCCGAGTTGACAGTGGCCAGGTGCTGAGACGTGGCAGTCGAGTTGTTCAACGCTTCCACGGGATTTCTTCGCTGCAAGGTACTGGTAGTGCATAGCTTGTACCACCAACCAACGGGAAGTTCATCACCCCCAAAACTAACCATGTTTGATGATGTTCAGAGTCCGGTCAAGATGGACTTTTCACGTGGAAACATGCGGGATTTACCTGCGAATATGGGTATGGCTCAACTACTGCATGTTTCATTGTTTCCCCTTGTTTTTCCTCGTTTTTCCCTTGTCCTCAGCATTCGCGTGTAAGCGACCACACACAGATGGACTGATCAGATCATTTGCAGCACCCCAGTGTGACCCCAAAGCCATGATCCATTGCAGAACATGATCCTGGGTGGTCGAGGAAAGCTGATCTTGATTGGTGAACGGAAGGCTAGAATGTGTGCCAGGTGCGCCCTTTACCTGGGCGAATTGACTGCAGCTGATTGGATCTGATTGGATTGTTCCATAAGTCCTGGCGATGGGAGGCTACATGCTGCTGCACAGGCAGAGCGTCGCGCTGTGGCCACAGGCAGATCATGGCAGATGTGTTTTGAGTCCCAGAATGCCTCATTGTGTTTTTGGTTTTTCAAACCGTGTGTCCCATCAGGGTGCCCGATTCATCCATGTCCCGCATGGCTTCTCATCTTCACATCATCATAATTTAAGTTTGGTTCATTGGCATCAGATCCACTCTGCGCATCGTTTTGTCTTCAAAGCTACTGGACATCACTGGACTCTGTTAAAACCTACAACGACCCCGCAGCGCTCCGAAGGCAGTGCTAATCCTTTGTACAGACAGGGTGAGCAGACGATGGCAGAGGAGATGCTTGGCATGCCAGAGGCAGGGAGCCGGCAGGGCGGAGAGTATGTGAAACTAGACCCCTCAAATCACTCGTGGCGAGGCATTTGCAAATGCCCACTGCTGCATGTCTTGATTCAAGACCGCAATCTGAGTACAAAGGGTGTAATTTGAGTCCGTGAGTGATATTTCTGCAAGTGCGACTCTTTGAATTGTGATTCCCTATCCAATGTGAGCGCCAGGATGGACAAGTTCCAGAGGAGGAGGATGCTTCGCTGAGCCAGCGTTCGTTGGCTTGTACCTCTGTGACGTTTGTGAGGTGTGTTCATCCCTGTCTCTGTACACTTACTGTACTTGGTTGAGGATTCTAGCGATTCTAGTCACCTTCTCGACTGTTAAAGCGAATATGTTCCAAGACAGAACACTTCAGCCTCCTGTCCATTGCCTGTCCATCCTGTTGGCAAATTGTGCTGAAGTATGCTGAAGTCCACTTTCAGTCGGAGCCTGCAGGAGATTGAGGTTGCTGTGTGTTCTCTCGAACTGCCTCCAGAGACTGCAACCGGTCCTGGGCTGCAACGCCTCAATCAGGTGCGCTGCACAAACTTCACGGCACCAGGCTTAGCTAGGCTTAGCTAGGCTTAGCTAGCCTTCGCCTTGGTTGTGGTTATTGGATGCATTTGCGATTCAAAGTTTCAATCAATTTGCGACACATACTGCAAGATAGATTCCTCTTCCAAAGAACCTTGGCAGATTGGGAGTGAACAAAAGCAATGGGAGGCAGCAAGAGTCACTGACACAGTGCTGGAAGTGCTTCCAGGAGGCATGACGTGGCATAACCAAGACTTTGTGATTTTGGAAGTCCAGTTGTCTTGCGTGTGGGTATGGGTTAAAGTTGTGAAGCTTAGCCCTCCAGAGTATTTCAGAATTGAATGATTAAATTGATACTAGTAGATAAAAGCATTTTTTAAAAGTATATTATGTATGTATATATATATATAGGACAGTTATGATTATATACAGCTATATACACATATGTCATAATGTTAAATACCAATCATGATCAAGAATTCCATCCAAGTTGGCCTTGGGCACATTTGGCCTCAGGCCGAAAGGCAATCCTGTGCGGTGACTTTGAAGAGCGACAACGAGCCAGGGCTTTGTTGGAGCTTTTGCCCAAGGTTGGGTCAGTTCAGTAAGTTATTTGGAATCCATGGGATTGAATCCATGGGATTGAATCCATGGGGTAGACCCATCGCCCAGATGTGTGACAGGTCGGTCATTATGGCGACCTCGCTTCCATTCCAATCGAACTTCAGGAGACTGTGCCATTTCAATACAAACAAAAGATAAACCACGGGGATTTTGGGGTGTTCAATTCTTGAGGCATGGTACTAGTATGAGCTACTCTCCCAGAAATTTCCACCAGAACTGGCAGGACTTGAGGTCACACTTGCGAGTTCCAAATGCTGCTATGCAAGCTGTGCGAGAGAAGCAGAAGGACATTGAAATGGAGACCGGTGCCTTGGCTGTCTGAGCTGCGCAAATTGTGTGCTTAAAAAATCTTTGTCAAGCTGTGTCAGAACATGAAGAAATAGGAGGCCTGAAGGAATCCTGACACCAAGCCATGTCAAGCTGTGCAGATGGTGAGCCTTTTCAACAGCCTGGGGAGACGTGCAGAACTTGAGGCACCTTGATGCTGTGGCTTCCTGCTGGCTCTGTGGCGCCAAACAGACAGACGGAGCACTTAATCCCCAATGGTGCATATGTCGAGGCGAGCATATGCACCACAGATCTCCGCTTGCCACTGGATGGTTCATGAACAGATTTAAGAGACGGGTAAACCACGATGGGACACTTATGATATCATGAGCTTGAACAGCCAAAACTTTTGATGACGCATACACTTGTCAGCAAATGGATGGTTTGCACCTGTGTGCCTCATGTTTCACCATGTTTCACTTGAAAGCTGTGACAGCTGTGATGTAGGCCCAATACCGTGGCGCCTGGCACGATGCCACTGTCGTGTACTCCTCTGAACAAAGCATACAAATCTCTTGGGAGTACGATAGGAGTCTGGACGAGGCACGTGCAAAGCTTACATGGGATGGACAAAACGTGGCAAAGATGTGGGACTGAGCACACCAAGGCTGTTGAGTAGCGAACTTCGATTTCCTCATGGGAGATCATACCAACAAAACATATGGTATGTATAAAATCTAAGCTGCAGCATTGAGAACCTAGAATTTTGATGACTTTGTCATACTTTGTCCACTTGTTCAGCTCAAGTGCAGGTCGAACCAGATCAAGTCAGGGAAAAGGGCACGAGCAACGCGGCTCGCTCTGCCTGGCTGAGGTACAGCTGCTGCTGCTGCTGCAAGGGTTTGATAGAAGCACTGCCACAGATGCCATGATAGACTTGACAAGAACAACGACAGCATACGATGGCATAACCAGCGTAATCACAACTAGTCTGAGAGGCCCGGGGAAGCCGAACGATAGTGGTGCCACTTGTGTCAAGGATACAGGATACATCAAAGGCATTCAAAGGCAACCATTTAAATGAGGATGCTCTTCTCCCTGCTGCTTTTGCTGAACAAAAAATTGTTTCCCTCAACTTTCTCACTTCCAACCCACCATTTTCAAAGCTCACATTCACCAGATTCACTCGACTGTGTTGTGGGTGAAAATTGGGTGACCCCAAAATGACCAGTCCATCATAGTCTCATAGTCCATCTTTGGGGCAAAGCGTCAGGAGCCATCGTGTCATGGTGGTGCTGGGCCAAGAAAAACAGCGCCTGGAGTGCCTCCTGCGTGTCATGGTCGCCTCCGAAAACCCCTGTCCTGGGCTGTGGAGTAGCGACGATGCCTTGGAGGTGAAGATGTCGATGCAGGGGTGGGGGGGTTGTCTAAAAATGGGGTCCCAATGGGTCCCCTACATGAAATGGTTTAAGTTCATTTAAAGATCATTTTTCATACAAAGGATTCCATTTTTTTGGGGTATGCCGCTCTGCCCCCATTTTGGAACACATCCAATATGGTGTAACCTTTCATCATGATGCAACCTTCCAACTATCCTGGTTTTGTACTGCAAAATTAGGCTGCCATCATTTTTTGTCTTTGGAAGAGGCAAAACAAAGATAGTCAAAACTTATGTCTTTGTGGCTTGGGATTGCTATCGACAATTGCAGGAGGCTCAGATTGAAGTCCTGGATGGTCACGATGAGACCGACTGCACATACAGTCTGGAGGCATCTTGTCCAAAATAGCTGTCAAGCCACTACAGCAACCTGTAACCTATTTTTGGATTCAAAAGATCAAAGTCGTGCGGGGTTCATGGGTGCTTTATGCGCCTCGGGTTGGAACTTTCCAGTGTGCGCTTTCCACGTTCTTCGGCGTGAATAGCTGAAATTGCGGCTTCTCTCGAGGTGCTTCCTGAGTAATTGGCTTCCAGCTATTACTGGACAATTCCATACTCCATTGATCCAATCTAGGTTACCACACCGATATTTTTCGTTGGTTCAATGGTCAAATTTCCCATGAATTGATATCAATTTCCTCCATTTTAACATTAATTGTCTCATGTTTTTTATCAATGTCCTCCATGTTTGCCTGCCAAATCCATTGGTTGTTATGATTCAATAACCATTACTAATCATTAAGAACCATGGAGAACCATTGAGGTAAAATGAGTTTTTTTTTGTAGTTTTCTGGAATTTCACTACACTATTCCATGAGATTCCATGAGATTCCCAGCTTTTTCTGCAGATCACTCCACTGGCCGCCTTGGACCTGGACAGCGCCTGGTTCGCCGGTCCCGGTTGCGTGGCCTTCGCTGCGGCGGAGCGCGCCATTCCCTGCGCCATGCAGATCTTGGGCGCCTTGGCCGTGCTGGCTTTGGATGGGAATATCATGGGTTGATGATTAATTCATCGTGAAATTTCTGATTAGATTGATGGATAAGAATGGATGAATACTGGATTTATAGTGGGCATTGGTGGACTAAGAATTGATAATAATGGTTGAATTAGTGGTTATTAATGGTTGTAAATGGTTAATGATGGATTCATGATGGACTGATCATGCATTAACAATGCATTGATAATGGATCAATAGTGGTTACTAATGGTAATTGATGGGTATAACTATGGGACTTTAACCCCCTATTCAATCAGCCTATGAGTTTGGAAAATAGCGATTTAATCTGATTTAAGTTTAAGCGGCAACACAGTTGATACTGTATTGGGGATATTAACCAACTTAAGATTATATGTGGGGATGTTACCAACCAAAACATGAGGATATTGGCCAGCAACGGGGGTACTTACAACCAGCAATCACGGGGACGGGAGACAGGATTGAATGGGTCTCTTAAGCTGTGTCTGAAAATGACATGCACCCATAACTTTTGATAGGGGAAAACCCATCAAAATTGCAGGCACCCTGTTTTAGACAAACCCAAGTTGGGTATTCAAATCCACAACGATATTGCCATTTTTGAAATATGGACCATATGGGACCTGGGAACATGACAAATGCTGATGATGGCAAATCATTTTCCCATCAATATACAACCAGACCGCAATTTTGAGAGGGAACATGATTGGTTTAAGCAGCGATAGAATGGCGTCCCAATTTTTGGACAAAC
Source organism: Symbiodinium sp. clade C Y103 (assembly GCA_003297045.1). Taxonomy (NCBI): domain Eukaryota; class Dinophyceae; order Suessiales; family Symbiodiniaceae; genus Cladocopium; species Cladocopium sp. clade C. Next base: position 65,535 of record BGPT01000190.1, on the reverse strand, counting down.
CATCACGAAACCATCTGTTCCTGGTTGCTGAGCTTACATGCGTGCTATTTCAAACTTTCTTTGGGATGATGATCCCAACTGACTTGTCGTTTTATTTAAGGGCTTCTTACATTTGGTCACGGACAGCGCACTTCCTGGCCACATTGGATCTCAACGCATTTTTTGTGGACATGACAGTTGCACCTGAGAAGGTTATGATTTTACAAGATTTCACAATGATAGTGGATGCAGGTCTGGATGCAGGGTTTGATGGCAGACTTGTAGAAGGTTTACATGTGATTGGAAGGGTACTTTGTTTTGCATGGAGTGTGCCAGGCCGCAAGTTGATGCTTGCTGGCACTGAAGATGAGCGAAACCATGCCAAGGCTCTGGGATTTTGTGTACTCCGTAACATGCTTTCATATTCTCTTTTGGCAAATGAACAACTCACATGATGGGCATGTCAAGAGACCGGCGCCAGGAATATTTGTCCTGGGCGCAGCTCTCCAGGAAAGGCTGTGAGCACAGCACTGCGGGTCTTAGAGGAGGCAGCTGATGACTTGATGACTCGGCATGGGGGGACCAAGCTATGGTGGGCTGTCTGAAAAAGGGGGAATGAGCCCCCAACTTATGGCCATTCTCCTTGGGAAATTTCGGAAATTATGGGAAAATGATGATAAACTATTGATTTTGGGGTACCCTATTCTTGGACAAATGCAGATACAAGGCCTTCAAGTTGGTTTTTGCAAATTCACCAGCTGACTCAATGAAGTGCAACCTTGCCTCATGGAACAAAATGAGGTGAGACTCGAGGTGTTTTGAAGCTCAAAAACTCAGGAACGCTTAGGCCATAGGCAGAAACCGCAAGGTGTGGCAATTCTCCTGACAGGTGGGCAGCTGGATGTCACTGATGCTGACATGAGAGACGACGTGCTTCCAGCACTTCTGCCAGAGGCTGGAGTCAACTGCAATCCTTGGGTCATGTAGAGTCACTTTTGGGCAAGTTTTGGCCAACAAATCTCGGACCTTTCTTTTGGAAGTTCATGATCTTCACAGAGACATTTCGCATCGGGTTGCGGAGGCTCAAGCTGTGTGGATCACCCTGGAACGCATTGCAGAGATCCAGCGCGAGACCAGGACTTTCTTGGTCTTTGACCAAGGCCTGGTTTTGGGGAAAGTTTCAATGAGGCAGAGTCTGGATATATAGGACCGCCATGGGTTTGTTGCGGCACATGGAAAGCTCTGGAACCATTTGGAATCCAATGCTTGAACCAAAGTCAGCAACATCAGGGATCTAGCAGAGCTTAGTCATAGGAGTGCAGGCATGACACGATGATGTCTGCCACCAACTTTGGCCAAACAAACCCTTCTTTGCCAAGAGGTCTCAGGCTGTGCAGTCAGTTCAGCACAAATATGGAGGTTTTCTAAAATGGGGGTACCCCTAAATCATCCATTTGAATGGGATTTCCCATCCATAAAGCATCCATTTTGGGGATCATTTATGGACCCCCCTGATGTGTGCCACTGATGACAACTAGAGCTTGGCCTAGGCGGCGGATCCAGCCTGGACCCTGGCATGCGACGGCTCCTGGTCGCTGGCGGAGACGACGTGCGGAGAATGCAAGCGGCCGCCCGAGTGCGGGAGACGCAAAGTGGCCTGCAGGCCTGGGATGACTTGGGACGGGATGGAAACAAAAACACAACACTTTGCTAGAATATTGTAGATATACGTAGATATCCAAGAATGATGGTTCAAATACTGTGATTATAATATTGGACAGCTCAATGACGTCATGAAACATGGGCTCACATATCCAAAATTCACGTTTGCTATTGATTCCAAACTATAAACTATCCTTCGCAAACCTTCGTACAAGACCGAAATCTGGCTGGGCACTAACTGGTACATGTACTGTATTTTCACAAGGATTTTGTCCAAGCAATGGATTGTTTCTTAGCCGTCCTAGCAATCAATGTCTTCAGCTCCTGTCAACGAATCTGAAACGGTGCACCCAACCTCGACGCTCTCCTTGCAGGTGTCTCAGCTGGAGACTCAGATAGAAACGTGGCATCAACTTTTGCTTGGAACGCTCCATGGATTGGCGACATGTTCTTTGCCTGTAGGAAATACATGGAAATACCAGATCCACAACCCTGTTTGGCACAGAATTTACACACTTTGAAGCCGCCACAGTTTCGGGGTCCCCATGCCCTGCCATGCACTACAGGCCTGTACGATCCGACCCATTGGCTGTACTGAGCACAATGTCCTGGCCACAGAACATCAATGAATGGGGCAGGCTGCTTGGATGAAAACCTCAGATCTACGACAAGCCCAGCTTGGTACATGGTGAGTGGAGAGAGACTTTGTAAACATCTTGAAATGCCAGAAGTCCGATTCAGAAGCTTCCTCACACCTCCGCAGCTTGATTATGTCCCCAAATATCTCTGATCACCTTCCGCCCCTAGCCCGAAATGTATACACTTGAATTCTTCGCCTGATGAGCGCAACTGGTTGGATCTAAGAGTCGTGACTCCGTAGTGGATGATTCTATGTTGATTAAGAAATCAACAACTTTGCCTCAAGATCAAGTGATGTGAATGAGGGGTGAAAGTGACGAACTTGAGAGAACAACGCTGAATTTGGATGCAGAGGATCGACTTGCTGTACTACTTGTAGATTGCATATGATTGCATGACATACACACGGAAACGTTGCAGCTTCTTTGTTGCTTCGAAGCAGGCACTGAAGCCTCTGACATCTCTCCGAGTGCAGTACAAACAGCAATTCACCACTCCGTTTATTGAGTGTAGGATTTGGATCTGGCTCTTGAGAACAAGGTACATAGTGTTCATGATATCAAACTCTCAAAGAGACCTTGCGAGAATGACAGGATGATCAGCTTCCACTCGTTTGGAATCACAGAATATTTCACACTATTTCCGTTGGGGTGGCCCGGGTCACAGGTTGCAGAGCACCATTTGGGCCGGGCATCCCAAGCTGAAGCCGGGCTGGATACGAATCATGTCCAAGACCAAGCAGCAGGAGTTGGAACCTCAGATTTTGCCACGTCATGGATTTGTTTTCAATTGCCCAGACATACTCGGACATAGCAACACTGAGAGTGTCACATGAATATGAGACTGCGGTGCCTCTTATCCGAGGTATTACATGAGAGTTGCAGACAAGCAGAGCCACTTTGACCTGAATCAAGTTCTTCTGACTTGACTGATGGATCCTGCTGGGGGATTTCCACTGCAGAGTTGAGGGCTTTATGCTCCAGTGGAATCAGAGATATGCTGGCAGATCTGCTGGCACACAACATGCCGTGGCAAAGATGCTGCGAGAAGATGCGAGAAGAGGGATTCCGGGAAGTCTTTATCTCTACAATTCTCGACATGCAAGATGTGAGAAGAGTCAAACTCGATGAAGGTGGATGCAAGACATTGGAAACTATGACATTGGCGATTTTTTAAGCAGAATGTGCTTCCCTCCTCCAACCCTTGCTTCTCATGTTTTGAATTGCCGAACCTGCTGCATGTCCGCCTCACTGGCTAGTCAGAAACCTACTGAGGTAATATCAGATGTATCTCAAATCCCGCAAGTTCGTGCAACAAGCGCTAAATGTATCTAGCTTTTTGTCCAAATCACTTGCAAGTGCAGTCTTTTTGGAGCCCCGTGCAAGCTTGAACATTGCTGCCAGCCACAGACGTGAATGAATTACCGAGAAAGCTCTAAGCATGAATATTCAGTTTGCCAAATCGAGCAAAGCACCACATTCATCAAAGCATTTGATGGGCTGCTTATGGAGTTGGCTCAATTGGCTCTACCTTCTGGCTACGGCAAACGAGGTGCTCGGTACCGCAGCGATATTCACTTAAGTACGTACTGATTCTGATATATTCCTTCTAGGACCTTGGGAGCCTGCGAGGCGATGTGATTGATATGCACAAAGATTGACTGCAGGTTCTGTGTGAAGGTAGAAAAAGTTCAGGTTCGAAATTGGGTTGGAAATTTTGAAGGAGATGTGATGCCATCCGTGACAGGGGAGCAAAAAAAGCCAAATGCTGTCACAATCGACGCGGCAAAGCAAGTGGAGGAATACATCAAGGTGCGTGAAATCATGCGAGCTGACGGATGCTGAAAATGCTGAGAGGGTGTGAGAATGTCAAGCCATTTGTGGCCGTATACTAGTATACCTAGTGCATTAACAATTGCAATATAACTTATTATATAGTATATACAATAACATTATATGCTACCAGTAGTATGTGACTTCATCCATCACACACACACACATAATATATATATATATATCATGTACGGTATGTAGTTCTAAAGCGTTCTAAGGTGATTTTCCTTTTTCCCCCCCCCCCCCCCCCCACACCGTTGTTTTTTTTCCGCAAGGTCTCCAAGGAAACCAGCAGTACGGCCTACGAGTTGGCGTGCATAGCACAAGACCTGGGCTCCCTGTGGTCCAACAAGTGCTCCGCGCCGGGGCAGGGAGGAGGGTAGAGGACTTTGGGAGGAGACTTCGGTTCCAACAGGATTCAACATGTTAGTAGATGTACCTAATATTAATCCTAATATTTATATGTATATGTGTATATGTACATATGTATATATGTATATATGTATATACGTATATATGTATATATGTATATATGTATATATGTATATATGTATATATGTATATATGTATATATGTATATATGTATACATGTGTATATATGTATATATGTATACATGTGTATATATGTATACATGTATACATATGTATATATATGTATATATGTATACGTATACGTATACGTATATGCATATGTATGTATATATATATATATGTACAGTGTATCATTGTATATCCTGATTTCTGTGTCTTATTGACATTTATTGGCAATCCAGCAGGCTTGTAAATAGACTCATTACAAGGTGCAGCGCTCACTTGCACCATCTAGCCTCATCTAGCATGAGCAGCTTGATGTTTTCATTCCAAATGGTTTTCTTGGAGCCTCGTATTCATCTATCTTATCTTATCCTCTCTTATCTTATCGTCTCCTAGTCTTTATCTTTACCTTTTACCTTTATCTTATCTATCTGTTGGCTTGGGTCCAAACAAAAAACCTATGGAACTAGAGAGTTTGGCAATTCCAGATCTATTTGTAGTATCAACCATCCCATTTTGGGGCACCCAATTTTGACCCATTGTGTCATTGCGGCCTCCCTGCCGTTTCCAGGTACAATGATGATAAGAGTCTAGCAGCAGATCAGTGCCTCGCCTGAAATCATTCTGACTTCTTCTGTGTTTTCTAACTCGTAGACAAAGCCTTGATCAGTTTGTTCAATCAAATTAAGGAACTGTTTGTCAAAGTCCATCAGAAGTGACAACTTTAATGTAATTGTGAAATCCAATCTGAGGATACCAAGACTCTTTTGTTCATCCTTCCTGCTGTGAACACCAGGCTAATTGAGCAGATTGTCGGAGACAGGCCAGCTGTCATCAACATTCCATATGAAACTGAGCACTTCTCGTGCGCAGCAAGCAGAACCACAAAGCTTCGTCGTCCACTGCGCTAGATGCAATAGGTTCTGAGAGGATCATGATTGAGTTTACTTTAGCTGAAGGAAACCTACAGAACTGTTGGCAATTCAAGGCTTATTGGGGCAACTGAGTTGTTGAAAGCACCTGCACGGCATTGCTGCAGGATACCGTTCACCTTTGGCAAGCGAGGTTCAGACACGATTCCTTCAGGCGGTGAGAACTCTTCAGCTTCGATTGTTGAAATACTGGAGCGCTTGGACTAGACTCACAACTCATATCTGATGCGAATTAATCCCTTGGTTTTAAGTTTCAAGCCACCACTGTGCCACAAGCGAATGCTGAATGATAGTAGATCATTCGCTCGATTGTCGACCAGGACTGCAAGCTTTGGGCCAATTCTTGTCTGAGGACAGGGATCAACTTGGCGCAGAGGTTTCTACAGGCTGAGTACAGGCAATGTATCTGAGTTCTTGGTATGTGCGTTGCACAGGACCCACGCCACTATGGTGTTCGATTATCAGCTCTCTATACAGGCGGCAACTACATCCAGGACTGTTTATTCCATTTTATTCCAGATAGACTGGAGCGGGAGTTCTGAATTGGTACATGTTAGATGTATATAGTTAAAGTGCTTCTGAGTAGCCGATGCAATGCCTGTCAGTCTAGAACATTTGCAACAATCAGAACCAAAGCCTCTACAACACCTCTGAGACCTTAATGAACTGATGAATGAAACAGTCAAACTCAGTGAAACTGGAGAGGGTATGGAGAGGGTATGGAGAGGGTATTTTGAATGCATTTTGTGGAATCGATCTGTCAGGAGCGTGGGGAACGCAACAAAGCAGCAAAAGCCAACTCGGACCTTGAAATGGACAGCGAGGACAGAAGAATTTTGACGGAACACCGCTCGGTTCAGAAAGCTTCCAGCTTGGCAGCCTAGACAACTCGAAAATGGCAAAGAATCGAACACACTCAGCGTAGTTCAGCGTTTATCCCTGCAGGACTCATCTTCAGACTTTGAATCAGCAAAAAGCTCGTCCAGCGATGAATCGGCCCGGAACCTCAGGACCAACTCATCTTTGTCATTTGCAAACATTTTCAACTGTTTTTTTGGGATTCTTCAGACTTTTTTTGTGTGATCTTGCAGACATAAGATATCGAAGTCAGTGGGTCGAAACAATTTTCATCCATGTCCACCATGTCCGCCATGTCCCATGAAGATCCATCAAGGCACAGGGAAAATCAGCCTGCTGCTCAGGTGAACAGTATCGGCAGCGAAGAGATTGCCAACTTCGATGCGCAGAAATGGCATCGAGAAGTTGACGCACTGCTAGCAGAGATTCAGAGCAAGGACTGCCGGACTGATCTATTTGATTGTGGAATCGAAATGATCTTTGAGCTATAGCCATCCGAAGAACCAAAACCACCACTCATTTGGTTGCGGACTTTGTGTAACATTTCAAGAAATGTGTACGTGGATAAGTTTGGAACACTAGTATGAAAGAATCGTTAGCAGGGTTTGCTTTTTGACGCACTCGCAGAAAGAATGGGAGACGATGGCAGCGCTTCGAGAAATGCTCCTTGCACAGAATCAAGACCAAGCTCGGTACATTATCATCAACAATCTGGAAGGAAGCTGAAGAGTTTGCTGGCACTTTGAAACCCGAAACCCTACGACTTCTTGCCATACGTAGTCTGCCGTTCGTGCAGAGGAGTTCAAGTGGAGTTCAATTGCATGTGCGCATTCGCATCATTCGCACAGGTACATCTTCAAGGATTCTGAGCGGGCAGCAGACATTGTGCATGTGGAGGCACGGCCCGACAGGTTTTGGCGATTTGCAGTTGAGGATGGGTCAACATTTACGGCCTTAGGGACCGCATGTTTCGGCATTTTTTCGCTTGGGTTTGGAGTACCCAATTTCGACCCATATCCAGTTCGTGTTTGCTGATGTTTCTGGTAGGACACCATTTGCACTGCTGGCTGCGCAGGCTTTAGCTGAATTGAACGATGGAGAGCTTCGAGGGTTTGACAAGACTCGCGAGGAATTGGACACGCAGGTGTGACATGGTTCCGTGCTACACATGGTTCTGCATGAAACTTCCTTGGGAACTTGCTCTTTCATTCAGCTGCTCTGTAGAAATCTCGAAAGTTTTGCGCATCGAGCTCGGTGTTTTGCTGATGACACCTCATTTGTAGCTCGATTGGGTGAAACTCAAACCATCCACCTGGCCAGCGCAAAAGGGATGTGACCCAAATTTACCACAGAAAAATGAGAGGTTCAGAATCCATAAAAAATCCACCATCTAATTTTTGATTCAGTTTCAGAGCGGGTTGTACCCAGCCTTTTGGATACTTTTATTCCTGAAGTGTGAAAAATTGTGATCCAGGCTATGCTGTTGGGGTAATGGCTATGTGTATCTATGTATAATATATCAATCCCCTGAGATATGCAGTGTGAAATCATGCAGAGCTCAGAAGCGCATTTGCTGCTGCCAGTTTTAGTTTCTGGATCCGCGGGCCCCAATGAAACCAATGGAACACCGGCCGAAACCAAACAGCAATCTTTGCAAAAGAGTCACCACCATTCAAATTTTGGGGATCCACAGCCACCAGCCGAGTTCACCACACATTTCACAGCATTCACCAGCCTCTTCTCCTTTCATATCATCTCTTTCCCTAGTCGCCATGGCTCCCAAAGAGTCCTTCTCAGCCAAACAGCTGCGCCTGAAGCAGCAGCAAGAGGCTGAGGAAGATGAAGCCACTGCTGAACGGATCGAACGCGAAATGGCGGAGGAGATCAATGCTCAAGCAGAGCAGAACGCCTTCCGGAGCCTGGGATTGGACGGCCATCGGCAGATTTTTTCTGGTTGGTGCTGGTGGAGATTATGTTTTCCATTTTTTCCCCATCATCTTCCATCCTACATGGGATGATCCCAACAAACACTTGACCACTTTTCAGATCTTCTCAAGTTGTTTGAAGCTTGTTTATACTATTTTATATTTGTTTTTCTTGAATAATCATTTAATCAACAAAAAAAATATATATATATATATAGATGGGTGAACACCATATCCCACTAAAAAATACTGTAATAATTCGTTTTTTTTTTTTTTAAGGGGAACAAGCCACCAAGGATACCTGCCTGGGTCAACATTGCTGGAGCTTTGCTGGGTGTGCTGCAGCTGAGCTATCGAATCGAACAAGAACGGGAGCGGCGCGCAGATGATTATTTCGCGAATCCCAGACCAGAAATCTATTCCGTCGTTGCGTCCATGTCCTTCGAAGTCGGAGTGGCGTTTCTGATTGCCATCAACTGTGTTCTTCTGGGCTGGCAAGCGTCCTTGCCAGAGAACGAGAATGCACTTCTGTTTGACATTTGCGAACACATTTTTGTCACTATTTTCTTGATAGAGTGGTGCATGCGAGTCGTTGCCTTTGGCTGGGTGTGGATCTTTGAATTTTCCAATGCGGCGGACACGGTGATGGCATCCAGACTTAACAGCACAGCTTTGTTTTATTGATGAATCACTTATATGATCTTATATGGGCTTGGAACCAAAGTCTGAAAAGGAGGGTAAATATCATATGTAGACCAACCCCCCGCCCCTTTCAATCCAAGCGCATCATAGATTGTTGGTGAAGAAAGGCTGCAGTACCTACATTGGTTTCCCCTTTCAACGGAGACAACTCATTTTGGTGTAGCATCTTGTTTTTGCAGTGTGAGCTTTGATTCTTTTTCTCTCTACCGGTTCTTTGATCAAGGGGAGACTCGCAATCGAGGTCTTTATCTTTGGCGTGTTTCCAAAATGGATCTTGGACCCTTTAGGCATCAACGCAACATTCATCCGCGTTTTTACTGTGATGAGAGCCCTGCGACTGGCCAGATTAGCACGTGCTGTGCGGCTTAAGCCGGCGTTCAAGGAGCAAGGGTTGGCCTTTTTTGGTTTAGAGGGAGCTTGTTCATTAGAAAGTCTCATCGGCGATTCTGTTCATCCCTGGTGCCTTTTGTCAAGATGTGAAGAACAGGCTTTGGGATGTCAGAACACTGGGCTATGAAAACACGGCAGAGAGGGCTCGTTCTACGAAGACAGTGCCACAGCAGCCGCTGCTGCTGTTGCTGGCAGTGTTAGTGTTGTTGTGGTTGTTGTTGATGATGATGATGATGATGATGATGATGATTGAGATGATGTTGATGTCGATGTTGATTGGGTTGATTGGGTTGATTGGGTTGATTGGGTTGATTGGGTTGATTCTGATGACGATGCTGATGATCATGATTACCATGATTGTCATGATTGTCATGACATGACAGTGATCACGATGGTGATCATGACCATACACAATGAACTTCCTGTCCCGGTGATCATTGTCCACAGATCGCGAGGAGCTGTGGATTCTAATCCATGGATTGACGACCTCATTCCGACCGTTGATGTGGACCATTTTAATTGCAACCATCGTGTTGTACTTGGGAGGTCTAGCAGCAACTGAGATCATAGGCAAGAGCGAATTGTTTCTTGATGAGCCCAACATCCAGTATTTATTTGGAGACCTGCTGAAATCAATGTATACCATGATTCAGCTATTGACTCTGGACACTTGGGTTGATACGATCGCCCGCTATGCCATTGATCCTACATTTTCAGCAAATGGGAAGGCCTACTTTCCCTATTGCATTTTTTTCGTGCTTTTCATTGGCATCGGTGTATTTGTCTTCTGGAATCTCATTACGGCGATCATCGTTGAGACTGCCTTTTCTATTTCCTCTGATGACTCCAATTCACAAGCAAGAGAATTGGAGATGGCCAAAAAGGCTGAGATCGAGAGTCTCACACAGAGCCTTGGTTGATGTATTTTAGTTGATATTCTTGGCATGTCTGGACTGTCTGGACTAGAACTAACTTTGGACTGGCATACATCAGAGTCACAACACATGCAAGGGAACGAGCTATGTCTCTTTCGTACACTGGATGGTGTGCCGTGCCAAGAATTTGCCATAGGTTATAGATATCCCATACAATCCATCCATCCATCCATCCATCCATCCATCTACCTATCTACCTATCTACCTATCTACCTATCTACCTATCTACCTATCTACCTATGTACCTATCTACCTATTTACCTATCTACCTATCTACCTATCTACCTACCTACTTACCTACCTACCTATCTATCTATCCATCTATCTACCTATCTATCTACCTATCTATCCATCTATCTACCTATCTATCTATCAATCAATCTATCATAATTATCATAGATCTATCTATCTATCTAATCTAATCTACTCTAATCTACTCTAATCTACTCTAATCGAATCTAATCGAATCTAATTGAATCTAATTTAATCTAATTTAATCCTATCTAATCCTATCTAATCCTATCTAATCCTATCTAATCCTATCTAATCCTATCTAATCCTATCTAATCCTATCTAATCCTATCTAATCCTATCTAATCCTATCTAATCCTATCAAATCCTATCAAATCCTATCTAATCCTATCAAATCCTATCAAATCCTATCAAATCCTATCTAATCCTATCTAATCCTATCTAATCCTATCTAATCCTATCTAATCCTATC
>BGPT01000190.1:0-54412 GCA_003297045.1 Symbiodinium sp. clade C Y103 | reverse complement strand
AATCCTATCTAATCCTATCTAATCCTATCTAATCCTATCTAATCCTATCTAATCCTATCTAATCCTATCTAATCCTATCAAATCCTATCAAATCCTATCAAATCCTATCAAATCCTATCAAATCCTATCTAATCCTATCTAATCCTATCTAATCCTATCTAATCCTATCAAATCCTATCAAATCCTATCAAATCCTATCTAATCCTATCTAATCCTATCTAATCCTATCTAATCCTATCTAATCCTATCNATCCTATCAAATCCTATCAAATCCTATCAAATCCTATCTAATCCTATCTAATCCTATCTAATCCTATCTAATCCTATCTAATCCTATCTAATCCTATCTCTATCTATCTATCTATCTGTCTGTCTGTCTGTCTGTCTGTCTGTCTGTCTGTCTGTCTGTCTGTCTGTCTGTCTGTCTATCTCTCTATCTATCTATCTATCTATCTATCTATCTATCTATCTATCTGTCTATAAACTGAACAGATACTGCCTGCCAGACTCAAAGGATTTTCCTGGAGATTGACAAGGATCACTCTGGTGAGCTCAGCTTCAGCGAGTTTGAGAATGCTCTGAACATCCCCAAAGTCAGGTGCTTTGTCTGCAACTGGATTTGCTGGGTCCAATGGTGGTGCCCAAGATTGATCTTGATAATATAGGGCGAAAGTATGGACATCAACAAGGTAAGAATGACATAGAAATGAGTTCCTTTGGTACCACATGACTACCTTTCAGTACTACCTTCCAACGTAGCTTAGAAGCCTATGGACACACTTGCCAAGAAGCTGTGACATGCCGGAGATGAATTCTGTACCCCAAGATCCCCAAGCATCAAACCCAACATATTCAAAGCAGTCCAACATCTGTTTCGTCCACCTGTTGAAGTCATTTGCCCTTCTAACCCCTGTTGTAATACGATTTCATGCTTTGGCTAGTCTTTTCCATCCCTATGCACCGAAAAATGCCCGAAAGACTTGACGGAGAAACGCCGAGACCAAGGTTTGGGTTCATTTGAAAGGAAGGCTTTCAAAGCCCTTTGATATAATTGACAGCCTTTCGATAGATTCAATCACTCACAGTATGATGTATCATTTCATTTCTAGGCATGCGTCCTTGCGCGTAGTTTTTGATGGCCTTGACGGATTCTACTCAGCTATAATTTTGGATGAATCTCTTTGTTTTGACATGCGCTTCTGCGATTATCGCAGACACTAGGTGGTTCTGGTCGGAATTGTGCACGACTCTGTTGGACTTCAAATATCTTGAATATCTTGAAGGCAACTTTTTGTTCCTCTTCCAACTCTCTCCAACTGAGCGAAAAAACTTCCGTGACCCAAAGGAGAGTCTGTCCTGAGGCAAATGCTTGACGTTTTGGGCATTCAAGCCAATGAGTTGGAGGAGGTTTGGTATGTCCTGGACGATGGCGACAATTGCCTCACGATCAAGGACAGCTAGACAGCTGAGGTAAACAATATGTGGCAAACACCTTCCAAATAGGAGATTTCAGATGCTGCAAACAATACTGCAAAGTACAGATTCCATTTTTGTTCCAGTGTCTTAAATCTTAAACTTGTTTCCAGTGTGGATAGCAGGCCTCAACAGTACATTGTTTTCCAGTAGTCATTTTTGGTCCCAGTTTTTACCTCAGCTGAGGTTTTTGTCCAGAAATTGATGATGGAAACAAGAGTAAGTCATGTTTGCCCCATGACTTGCGGCAGAATCAAATCCCAGGAGTTCACTACTGGCATACGACGAATGCGTGGCCAAGCAAAGGCGAAGGAGTGTTTGTAGTCGAAGTCTAAATGTGAAACGTAACAGATGGGTTTGTCATGGTTTGTCTGAAAATAGGGTCCCCCATGGCCATAGTCCCATGCTTTATCATCATGTTCCAATTAAATTGCCGTTTGGGGTATCCGTATCCAGTATCCACCATTCTTAGATACAATTACTTTATAAACCCATGTCCTTAGATCTTGGGTTTGTTGTAGTAGTTCCATACTACTCAATGACTCACAGCACCTAAAGTGTCCAAACAAGAATGCAAGTTGCAATATCTTGTATGATATAGTCGCAAAGAAGCTCGAGAACAGCCCTATACGGGTATGTTGGTATGTATCTAATATATATATATACATAATATATACATAATATATACATACACATGATGTGTGTATGTATATGTATATGTATATGTATATGTATATGTATATGTATATGTATATGTATATGTATATGTATATGTATATGTATATGTATATGTATATGTGTGTATATATATATATACACATGATGTATATGTTAGATAGATATATACGTATATATATATATATACATGTGTATATATATACATACATACAGGTATATATATATATACATATACATAGGCATGTAATGGCATGTATACGTACATATATATATATATATACACATATTATTATGTATATAGATACATATAAACATATGTTGCAGCGTTGTTCGAGGACTATGATGAGTTTACTCATGCCTCAGTCGTGAAATTGTGCAGTTTGTGCTTAAACGTATCAGCCTGAGCGCAGCGATCCTCCTTTGTTCAAAGCCAACAACGAATCAAAAAGACTGGATCCCTATGGAAAGCCTTTGCTAGTTAAAGCAAAACATGACATTGATTTGAAGATACATTTAAAACCATTTAAGGAAACCATTTGGATATGTTTGGATGCACCCATTCCATCTCAGTCCTACAAAGGGTCCTGGACATTTCGGAGCCGTCGTAGGACCTGGCAGATACGGTGAAGCGATTGCGCCTGGCAACGGACAGTGCCAAGAAGCTGCTTGCGAATGCAGATCAGTTCCATAGGCTGGCGACATGTCATGGCATGTCCAAAGAACGATGGAATTCACGTGTTGTGATGGGATATAGTGGGGCGATACGCAGCAATGATGTCATGGGCCATGGGGATTTCCGTCAACATTTCGGGAACTAATTCATGGGATATGATTGGGGATATGACTAGCAATATGGCGATCCGCGGATTCTTGTAGTTGGACACTTGGTAGTACGGAGGTATGTTTCAAGAATTGGGTACCCCATGGTATCTCCAAATTCCGGTCGTTCATATTGTTCCCCAGCAACTGCCCATATACTGGGGGTCAATCCATGTAAATCCCATATTTTTGGGGTAAATTCCAAACCCATATTCGACACAGGAAGTTCTAGGCAAACACGGCATTTCAAACCTTGCTCTTTTTGTGAAGCACAAGGAATTTGCCTGAGCAAGCATCAGTCACAGGAGATACATTGTAAACAATGGCTGCTCATTCAAGGCCTCTAGGCTGACCACGATAGAAAACCATGTTGCCCATGTTGTCTTTCTGTTCACTGAAGCCCTGACAGTTCCCTTCTACATCTTGAAGACGAGTGCGGTCGGATCTCTGACAATACTGGCCGCATGGTGGGCCTGTTCCACGAGATGTATCACAGGCGTGCGACAGAGTGTGACCCTGTGTGGTTGTGAAATTGAGACCTGCTGGTGCTAGGACTTGACAGAACACGACATGGTACAGTACTAGATACTAGCAAACCACGCTTATGTTTCAACCCGCACCCCGTATGAAGAATGCCTATACACGGCCGCCATGACAGGCTCAATTCTCACCTGGACATTTGCAACAAGCAGAATATTCAGAGAGAGGCTGCCAGAAAGAAAGCAAAACTCAAGGTGGGGGAAGCTGCTGGGCAACAGCAGGGAATCATCGAAGGCTGTTTGGAGAGGTCATTGGAATATTCAGCATTCAGGCAAATAGATGGAAACAGCGCGTTTGGCTGAAACTTCGGATTGTTCAGCTTGTTTGATTGACACAATTCACACACACACACACAAATTTGAGCCAAATTGCAACATATCAAAGCACACCGGACGCATGAATGTGGCAGGCTGCGCAAGAAGAGGCCATGAGAGCAGAAGCGAATCAGCCGGAGGATGAAGATGAGTGATGATGGCCGACTTCAGAAATCTTCTTTGATTTTGTATAAAATATAGATAGCGGAGTTCTTTTTGTCGAAAAGGCTCACAGAAGCCTTCGAACACTGCTTCACCTTCATACTCCTGATGAAAGTGAATTGTACCGCAGAGGGGACGGGTCAGTTTTTCGGTTCTGTTTTTGCAGAGATTGAAGGTGAATCAAGCGTTTCACCGGTCACATCCTCAAAGAGGACTGAGCCCTACCGGGCTCATGTGCCACAGAAAATGGAGGGACACAGTTTGACACTCCAAGTATTGCACGTCAAGTATTTAAATTCAGATGAGACAAGCTACATATCGTGATGCAACCTCGACCATTCAATCTTTCTCCCCTAGAAAGTCACCTGCTATATAGAATTATATCACATATTATCACCCCAAAAAGAGTGCTTTACAAAATACTTAAAGCAGCAACCTCTTGGCAAAGGTACCCCAATGAGTTGACAGATTCCGATATGGCCGATATGGGTGTCTGAAAATTGGCCATCCCCACCAAATGGCAATTTCAAGAGGGAACAAGTACGGAACAAGTACGGAACAAGTACGGAACAAGTTCAAATATGGGAAGATGATGGAAGATGATACTTTTGACACCTTTTCACCGGTGTACATAGTCATTCCTAAATTCTTCGAGCTCCAACCCGCTCCAGGTGGAAGCCAAGCAACTGGAGATGTTGCAGACCCTCAGCAGCTTCAACAAATCCTTGAAGTCCACCACCATGGTGCGGTCCGGATTTTCACCCCTTGGTTGATCAAAGCCTGAATGGTGTGGGTTTGTCCAACAGATGGAGGATATATTCAACCAATATTCGGCTGCAAAAGTGGGAAATGTGATGATCATTCCCTTAGAATTGCTTGGACTTGGGCGTACTCCATGTTTGGACCAACGTGTATGTTTGAAGTATCTCTATCGAGGTGTACTTCTACTCGGGAAAGAATACAGTATTGTGTAAAAAGCTGCACACACACACACACACCGACACCTACTGAGAATCAGAATTTCACCGCCTAAAGCGAGACGGAACCAACATGGAGAAACTCAACGAAGCATCCATGCTGCACCAGTGTCTCGCCAGGAGATCATAAAACGCCGACAAGCACGAAAGAAAGCAGCAGCGAGACCTAAAGGTTTCAGCTTTGCCAATATGGATGAGTGCCTTGACTGCTACAAGATGTCGAAGATCGGAAGATGATGAGCTTATAGAAGAACATTTTTTTGTGCAAGTCTTGAATGATTGTCTCAAATCACAAATCTCAAAGACGGTACAAGATGATGTAATGTAATACAATTGATTATAATGTAAGAATGTACTCGTAATATAGTGTAACAAAATGTAACATAATGTAATATAATGTAATATGGTGTAATATAGTGTGATATATGGTAAAGTAATATAATATGAGAATATGATACAATGTGATGCAATATGATACAATATGATAAAATATGATATAATAAGATATAATATGATATAATATGATATAATATGATATAATATGATATAATATGATACAATATGATATAATATGATATAATATGATAAAACATGATATAATATGATATAATATGATAATATAATATGATATAATATGATACAATTTGACATAATATGACATAATATGATATGATACGACATGATATGATATGATATGATGTTTTTTCTTCTTTTTTCTCCCCCATATATATGATACAATACGATAGGATATGATATGATATAATATGATATGGTACCATACAATACAACACAGTACAGTACAGTACAGTACAATACAGATAATTGAATGAATATGTATAGATATGTATGCAATATAATGTGAAGTAAAACATAGTGTATAATATCAGTCTTTGCTGCACCACACTCCATCGCCTGTGTCCGTGGAGCTGCGCTCAGGGTGGTGCTGGTGGAAAAGCCGCTCAGCTTCAGAAGGGGCCACCATGAGTTAGATAGTCACCGTTGACAAACGCAAAATATGTGCCGTGGTCAAAGCAAGGATTATTTTCCTGTAAAAAGGGGATGGTCATCCCTCCATAAATAGTTTCTTTTCTTATACCTACTTCATGGCAAATAATATAGGAACACTTCATGGGAATGAAGAAGAATGGACCGGCACTCAACAAGCACAAGCATTTGTTTGAGATGATTTGGAACGACATCATCGAAAGTCTTCTCGTAGCTCGTTGAGAAAGACGTCATGTACTTCATGACAAATGCTGTAAGCATGACATTGCTGTTACGCTTTTCCCCGAATTGATATCAATTGATGAAACACTCGAAGCATGACCAGTTGCTGACCTAAGATTGGAACCAGTCCGATTTTCTACCAGCTGTGGTGAATTGGATCATGCCGTCAGTGCTTCTGCCAGGCATCCAGAAGAAAGAGAATCTGACGAAGAAGACGAGGAAAAAATCAAAGCTGCAGAGGCATCGTCGGGGCAACTGTGCAGCCGGTGTCCATAGAACCCGGCGAAATATCACGTGTACTGTATCTCTATTTACACGTATATATATATATATATATATATTATATATATACACATACAATATAGATATTATGCACATATACGTACTACATACATGTATCATCCATTTGAAACTACCAACATTTGTGTGGGACTGGCATGAAAGCACCTGAAGCTTTGCCACTTTCCACCTGGCTTCCACAGTGGCTACAGAGTTTCAAAACTGATCACCTTGGTGCTGTGCATGCTGTGCCCAGAAACTACGCATGCTGCAGGCGCAGAAAAACAAGGGCAATAAAGCTGGCGAAATTTTGGAGCATATCTCCGGATTGCAAAAAAGCCGAATCCTCATTGACCTGTAGGATCTTTGCTATCAATGCCACGTGGATAAGTTGAAGACATTGAGTGAAAACGGAAGACAGTGAATGCGTTCACCAGTTGGAGTTTCACGACGTGAAGCCTTAATTGTTGATTTCATTTCAATAAGCAAGGGTTTAAGGGAAAAACATACACAGGAATCCCCATCTTTGGCTGGAAAAATCAGGGTCTCCTGTACATTTTCCCATCAACCAACCCAGTGGTTCAAGAGGCGGGGCAAAAGCAATGCGCGTAAGGCATGAATGCGCTGGTTCACGACACTCATCAGAGCAAACTTGCCCTGGAAGTCCACAATGAGGCAGGACCTTTCCTCAAAAAAGCGATGGAGATGAAACAAGGTATCAACATATATCACAATCCATTGTGGTCCCCAAAATGCGGAAAAGTACATCACCATCAAAATTCATCAAAGCAACAGGGATTAATTCTTTAAAACATGTTCAAGATAAGCACATTGACCCTGCACCTCTGTACAACGCGTTCGATTCATGCTAGGGCCCCAAAAGATTGAACAGCAATTTACCAGTACCAATATTTTAGTAGAATTCAACATAATTCAAAACATATTAAACCCACTTCTGCATCCTTTTTTGCTGGCCGTGGTGGCCCAGGCCTTACTTCACTTGACGCTTGCAATGGAGGCTGGAGGATGGTTGGAACGATCATTGAATTAGACGGATCATCATCCAATAATCATCCAATGGTCATCATGCAATGGTCACAACAATAATATTTGAAATCACAATGCTTGTGATAATGAATACTTTGTTATTCCAGCCATCATATGACTATTGTAGTACGATTAATCCTCCAATAGTCATAGTCATTGTTTAATAATTGGACGCTTTTCAGAAATGTCATGAACTATCTATAATCCAAAGATTGGATGATTTTTTGGATGTCTTCCATATTATGAAACCCTGCAATCAAAGAGAAATGGTCGAAATGGTCACCGTTACCACGTTTCGAAAGGCAGCTGAAGGCGGTGGTGATCCCCCAGAAGCAAAAGAGGCAGGTGGATACTTCAAAGCTTCACCTCTAAGGCTAAACGTTTGTTGGTTGATGAGTTGGAGGATTAACCAACAATTGGAGTGTGGGATCTTTTCAAATCTACCCAATTGGATGCTTAGTTGAGGCTACCCAAATCTACCCCCCAAAAAAGTGGGGATTCTCACAATCCAAGGCGGAAATCCGATGAACCAACCACATGTATCTCTGTGGAGGTTTGAGAACCTATTGCTTAATACCATCTTTGCACTGGTTCAAAAAAGCATGCTGCGCTTTCTTGAAAGTGCAGGGCTGGTTTGGTGGCTGCATGGACGTTTCACACCGGTCTTGTTTTCCGTATATAGCAAGGTGACTGTGCAATTTGATGCTATCTGAATCTAGATGATGTGCTCATGTTTGGCCACTCCTAAAAGGAAGTCTGGCAGAAACGGACTTCTCTGACCTGTTGCCTGTTTGAAGCCGGTGACCCGGTGAGTGTTGCGCAGGAGATCAGAGATATTCTCAAGAACCTCCAGGAGGAGGACAGGATGATGTCCCGCTGCAAAAGATGATTTCAAGATGGTTGCATCCACTGCAAGGAGCAAATAGTGGGGACATTGCATATGACTATGTATAGATGCAGACAAACAGTGCAATTTCAGAGAGACAGATGCAGATAGATGATATTAGATGATACTGGGTACATTTTCACAGATTTTCTCTCTTGATCCCCATGGATTGATATGGTAGGCGAAGCAAAAGATGGAAGCTGAGAAAAAGGCGCAGGCCGATGCCCTTCTCCAACAAGCAGCTCAAGGGGTTCCCGATGTCTCGGAGGACACGGATCCGTCGTCCGACGACACGCAAGCGCAGCAAGCACAGAGCTGTTGGGATCGTCCACTGGGACCAGATCTTGACCATTTTGGGCCCTGCGTAACTACCAACAAGCATTTCAGATCTGCCATGAATTGCTACCCAGGATATTCCATGATAGTCTCTGAGACCTCAGGTAAAGCGGCATCCATAGCCTCATAGGTCAGCAGTTGCAGCCTGTCAAAAGGTTGACACTCACAGGAGTCTTTGAAGCAACAAGCGCCCGAAGACCTCAAGGTTCGACCGCAGTTTCAACGGATCAATACCATTCAGTACCTATGAGTGTTTGCATGATAAAACATCGAATTGCATACCGATATTGGGGGCTGGTCATCAATCCATTGCTCGGGATTGATACATGCATTAGAAGGATTCCGATTATTGGATGGATGACTATCAAACATATATACAATGTTTTGACCATGGCACATATGATATCATATGATATTTCCTAGTATTGTACCACTTTTTGGTGATGGAACATCCACCATTTTATCAGCCAAAATAGCTGTGGAAACTGCCATCGGCATCAGCGGCCGTCCAAACCTGGACAGGTCATGCTTGCCAGGGCTGAAGGAGATGTCCAGCTTTTGCAGCAAAAGGTAAAGGAGCTTGAAACTGATGGGAACTCCAAAAATGGGGTCCCCAAAAATGGCATGATGGAAGAAATAGGGACGTGTATGGAAATGTATGGAAATATGATGAGAAGCCTTTGACTTTGGGGTACGCCATTCTCAGACAAAGCCATTCAGTCCATGCGCGTCTATTTGGCTTGAATAGGTGGCACCATTCATCTTCATATAACTTTGTCTCGATGTGAGCAGGAGCTAGAAAGCGCCAGGATCACACAAGCGAGGGGTGGTGCAGATCGCATTCAGATGCTCGAAAGCATGTGGGCTTTGATCAGCATGTCTGATTTTCTCCAGTAGCCTCCTGGTTCTCAATAGCCACAGATCCTGCTGTCAGTGCATTCCAAGGAAGGCAAAAAAGGCGGTGGCTTGGCTTTTTGGAAGATTTTGCGGGGTGGACACCTAAAATGCTGATTTCTTGCAGTCTTTTTGCAGCATTGAGTGACTTTCTGCTGCTCAGATTTTTTTGTCTTCACTCCTCAACATCGCCAATCCACAGTAGACCCAAGTTGATTGCCTATCTTAATGCTTCAAAGGATTTGGCTTTGCCGGTGAGGTCCAACTGTCGCAGCAAAGCTCCGAAAAACCGGGGAAAGGCTCGGCTGGACTGGAAGACTGCCGCACCCGGGGACTTGAAGTGTGAAGGGCAGTAGACAGCGATTTGCTGCACCTCTTAGGAGCCGTTCAAGACCAATTGGCTATTGCGGCCGTTCAAAATCATTCAAGCATATGGGAGACTCTTGCCAGGCTTTTCGAGGTTCTCCTCGCGATTAGAAAACATGGGAAGACTGGGTCACAGGAGTGGATTCAACAGCTCACTCATTGTGCTGTGTGCTTCAGGTGATGGATCCCCAAGTTCTAAAAGCATCAGGCAGCGGCCACAAGCTGTCACCTGTGGATCCAGACTGTGATGGTAGGTGCTAGACAGTTACGACGAACAGCTTCAGACACTCATAGGTTTCGAACAAACCCTGAGCAAATCACTGTCCCATTTTGCCGAGCCTGACTGACAGGAGCGTTGTTGATCAAGATGCCAACCGAAGCTTGGTGTGAAAGGTATTGAAAGATTACTGTATAAATTATGTGTATACATATATGCACACATATATATATATATAATTATATATATATATATATCCAGGGCAAAAACAGCAGAACTGGACTCTGCCATCCCAAACAGATCAGTTTCTGTCAAGTTTGCAAACACGTCCTTTGGTCAATGGCTTGGTTGAAGAAAAATTGTACAGACAAAACACCACGGGTTTTTCACATAAAATCTAGGGTATATTTAAGTGTTTGTTTTTTCCAGGATTTCCGGTAGAGCTACAGTGATGGGCCCCAATAACTTATGAACCCATTTATATCCCAATATATTTAGGGTTAACATCACTGTTGCCACCCAAAGGCTTCCGGGCCATCTCCGCTCCTTCACGTCCACTCAGTGTCGCGGAGGCAAGAAGCGGAGCGAACCGGCTGTGCTTCCACCGCACCAGCTGATGGCGAAGCTAGAGGGGCAGCTGCCTGCGGCACAGAAGGCCAGTTCTCCAGCAGTGGGGAGTTTGCAACCCATGGTTGATATTTTACGCGGCATTTTTTTTGGGACTTTTTGAATATTTTTGATATGTTTTGATATTTTTTGATTGCTTTTGCCATTTAGGATTTGCTTCTGCGTGCGGTTGTAATTATTTGTAGGTGCCACACTGAGTCCTAGTCTCTCGTGGTCCCCTTCTCCCACCGTGAAGATAAAACCCTCAAGGTTCGATTTGTTTGCAAGTAACACTTCCCAGGGATTCTTGAGGGACATTCCCGGGAGATTCTTCAGAGAACTTCCTTGCGATTTGGTGCTTTCTTCACCAAGCTGGACACAGCAACAAGCAACATACTGTACCTGGGTGTGACACATGTGTGAACCAGATCATCATCGCTGAATTTGCGAATGTTCAACGTTTGTTTCACCTTGAAGCAATAGTGAGTCGTTAATTACAGAATATTATATACATATGTGTGTACATATACATACATAACAACCAATGTTGAAACATTTTTTTCACCCTACAAGCAGTAGCAAGAGTTGTATGATGGTTATGTATATATATATATACACAACGTATAGACGCATAATCTTAATACCTGGTCACCGGTGAAGGCCCTGGAGGACCTGAAGATCCATCGGGACAAATTCATGGCGAGTGTAGAGAAGGCAATGGATATTGCGGTGATTCCATGGAAGGAAACATATTGGTACTTTATCCAATGGCAATTGACATATTTGTGTTTATAATTGCAACTTGAATCAGAAATAATTCCAATCATACATAATTCAATTCACAACTGCAATCAATTTATGTTTCAACTTCTTACTTAATGCAATTCATGTAGACATTGAACCACATCTGAACGATTTAAAGATCGCGGTTCTTGGATTTTCTTGGTATATGCTTGAAGATATGAGTTGAGGGGGAATCACGAGCAGTGGCTACCAGGCAGCGACCAGGAACCTGCAAATGCTAGCTGCTAGGGGAAGGCTTCAAGCTCCAATGATTGATTGATTGATTGATTGATTGATTCATTGATTGATTGATTGATTGATTGATTGATTGCGGGTAATGAAATACTGGAAACACCAGGAAACTATGTATTTGCCCTGAAAACCAGTTCTTGCTGGCAAACATGGTTTGCTCGCAAAATCCACCCATTGGGTTCGAGGATTTTCCCATTCAAACCTCCATTGATAAGGAATCTTGCCATGATTTTCCCATGATGTTCGCATTAAAATCTCCATTTATAGATATCTGTAGGGAACCATGATGTTCCCATGATGTTCCCGTGATGTTCCCATATGTTTTTTCCCATTAAAACCTCAATTTCTGTAAGGGAATTCCCATCTGCAGAGGGATGCCCATCTGCGACCCCCCGCCAGGCCCAGCAGCTGCGTGAGCGCTTGCACCTGGATCCTCGAGCCATGGACCGACGAGTCAGCCAGCCGGAGGTGGCACCGACCTCCCAACAGGGACAGATTTGCAAAGATTTGGGATACATTTGTATGCAAAACTATATAGATATGTCATGATATGTCTATACAATGGTTTATAATTGTATGTCTCTCTATCTATCTATATATATATATATTATATACATATATGTTTGCACAATTCTAGATATCATATGCCCACCGAAATTCTGTATTGCCTTTTTGCTGTTCCTTGAACTTATAAAAAAGTGCACACGCTTTTTGTTCGTGGCAGGTCAATCCAGGGAAGGCTCCTGTTGCAAAGGCTGTTGCTAGCTCTGCGGCGTGTCAGAGTTGTGGAGAACCGATTTGACCATCTTGTGGCTAGTTTCAATTTTTTCCCATCCACAAGAATGGGATGATCCCAATTTGGCATACTGGGTCAATTACTTACAAGCACCAACCAGTCACTTTTTTGGGGGGCCGATCATGTATGACATCGTGCTATAGTGAGGCAATCCAAAGCTCGAAAATCCTGAGACCAGATCAAGTCATAGCACATGATGCTCCACTGTTCCAATCTCGCATACAATGTGCACGGCTCATCCCACCTTGCTTGGGGTGGCCTCGTAGGTTTAGTTGATTTACGGACACAGCATTTGCAGCTTTTTGATGTGATGCTATTTTATATTGGATGCTATTTATACATACCAATATCGCATCCTTCTTTGCTGGTTTCTGCAGACTGAATAGTCGGAGTCATGCTGTCTCAGTGCTGGAAGAGTTGCCTCACGGAACTGGCTGAAATCTGCAGGAACCTCCAATGCATTTAAAACTAACAGGTAAGACCACGGTTTCCTGATGCTTCCTGTAGATTTGCCTTTCATTAACCCCAGTAAATGCTCGGCATCACTTCCAGATGATCCTCATTTTGCTCAACTTGCATGCAGGCTCGCGCACGGCAAAAGCCCAAGGCTGTGGAGGGGACTGACTTGAGGGTTGACCTTTTGAAGCAGATGGCCATATTGAGCTGGCAATCAGTCGTTATTTTTCTGTATAATGTATATAATTATGCATACAAGATGTACACAAAATATTATAACGTATGATCTCTATCGTTGGTATGCAGTAGATATTACTGTATGTATACACACTGTGTAGTACTGTATATATGTTTATATATATATATATATATACAGAGAGAGAGAGAGAGTAACAAGCATGTACTGCATGCAAGACAAAATTTTGGAATCTGGCGCAGAAAACCCGTGGACCAATCCGTGAATTGTGCGCCTGTGGTCCAGGTGTAGAGTGAGCACCTCACCTCTCTAACTGCATCGGTTGTTTACTGACAGGCTTCTTTTTGGTGAGCCAAAGTGAACCGTGCATGATGACAGACTAGCATATACATGCATATACTGCATCACCATGCATCAACAATTTACCAATATGTATCAACAAACCAAAACAATCGGATGAGAGGCGCTTTGTGAATGCCTCTCTATTTGTGCTTGCGTCGATGGCACAGCTGACACGGTGGCATGTTTTCCGGCTGCGCCCTCCATCTGCTACCTGGCCGAGAAATGACCAAGCTGCGTCGTGGGGTGCTGAAAGGCATCGTCACTTCCAATGGCGGCACAGTTTGCGAAGATTCCTGGGATGGCGCAACGCAGCTCAGTCTTGTTGGGAATGTTTGAACTGCTTGAATACACTGTTTAGCAGTGTTGAAGAGTGTTAGCAGATCCAACAAATCTGCCATTTTGGATCAGTTTGGAAATATGTAATCCACTTTGACATTTTTGTCCAATTTGAATTTGGTACTCTTCCAAAGTACCACGTTTCAGGCACGTGGTCGTTGGTGCTGGAGTACCAGAGACGACTTTGTCGAAACTACCCGTGGAAGTGCGAGTTGTGCAGGCAGACTGGCTTAGTGCCTTGGCTCTTGAGCAACTTCGCGGACAAGCCAAGAGTTTGGGAGTGTTTCTGTTGAAAGATTTGAAAGGATTTTGCTGAGGAAACATGTTTTCTTTTCCAACTGCGCAGCTCAGAGATTCCATATCAGTATGCGGTCCAAGGTTTGACCCTGAGTTTGCAAAAATTGCGTTTCATAGCTTGTAGTGAGTTGTTTTACCATGTTGTATCGCTGTTTCTCAGGCACCATCATCGCGCATCAAAACTTCACCAATTGATATATACCCAGCAGTGTTTTTTTTGGGCCGCTCCCATGGGATGTTCCTCACCAACATGGCAAACAACTTGATCGGGGGATCAGCAGCTTGACGCAGCAAGATCATTTCCTGAGAAAGTATATAATTTTTAAATCTCAGGATGTTTATAGTCATGATTGACTGCATGCCCGGGGAGAACCTCCCCCATCAATTCGTCAATGCAGAGACCCAGAGGGCGTATGATAGGTATAAAGGGTCCGATAGAACCTTCAAACGTGGACAGATATTGAAGTCATGGTGACAAGGACCCACCTGATGAGCCTTGATCGGCGAGGGAGGAACATATGACCAATCTCAGCATGGCATGAAAGAATCGAGGCAAGTCAGTGCAGCAAGGGAAGCGCCTTCCTGAAGCAGATTTCCAGGTGCAAATGCTTTTGTTGATTCTGCATGTGTTGGGTATGCATTTGCGAGTCTTGATGATCTTTTGATCCCTTTTATCACGATCAATTTCCAACAACACCAGCAGCGTCCCGGTTGGGTTTTGCCAATCACATGATGACACCTCAAAGACACGTTTTGGCCCAGGTCCGTGTGGCCCTTCCAGTGATTCCAACTACGAAGAGAGTCGAGGTAGAGACAGCCGCGACACCCCAAGCTGCAAGTCCACCGGTTTCTCAACCACGTCTTGAGTCAGTCAAGAAAGAGGTTAAGCATGAGATAAAGAACGAAGCGGCAGAAGGGGCAAAGACGCTTGCAATGCAAGTCATGCAGTTATGTGAGATTAACATGGATCATTCGCTACTCTACAAGGGTACTGTATGATATGTACAGAATCTTGCAAGAATTGAGATGATTTTGAGCCGAGCCATGCTTAGATTCTGATAGAGCCCAGGAAAGCTGGAGAAATTGCACCTTCCAACATGCCACAGAATGCAACTTGGCTTGTGACTCTCCATTCTGTCTCAAAACATTCGCATTCTGTTGACCCCCGTTTGATCAACCCCTTTGAAGCGCTTGAAAACGATCGAGAACGCCCCAACAAAGCACAAAAGACACCCTGATGAGTCAGATGAGCCCCCTACCAGATCCTACCAGGTATACCCATTATTTCCCAATATGATCAGGGTTACAACTACCTCGGCCACAGGCAGAAATCGCCCAACAGCTGAAGCAGCTGGCGGAGGCCTATTCCGCGCGTGGGGATCGATGGCGCAGCTGGCAGCTGGCGAAGGCGGCAATGGAGCTGGGGATGGATCAAGTCAGCTATGAGATACCACTACTGGGGGGAATGAACATCCGTTTGCCAGCTATTTTATGCTATTTTGGTGTTCACCAGTAGGGTTTTGACCTGAATGATACCATGACCTGATGACACCTCACGTTCGTGGCCTTGACAAGTCACGCATGTTCACGGTTATATGACTTTTTGCCACCAAAGTTTTCGTGCTTGTGACAATGTAGCTGCTGGAGACCTGCTGTCGACTCGATGTATAGTGTGCCCTGCTATGCTGCCAGGCCGAGAGGTTGGTGAGAACATGGCCAGAACCATTGAGACATCCAGAGGAAACCATGTTTGGACTTGTGTCAAGTCATGGGTAAGCCGGGTAAGCCCAAATGATTGTGAGGCAAGGCCACAGGCCACACTCGGCATGAGAAACCCTCACAAGGTCTCAAATCTACTTTCGGGCCGGTGTGTGCGGTTTTCAACCTGATCAAAAACCATCAATTACCGCCACCCTTCGCGCAGGACTTCGACCGCATCTCGGGTCTAGGCCCCAAAACCCGTGAGAAGTGCCGGGAGCTGCTTGAGACGGGTAGTTTGAAGCGCCTCAGTGCTATACAAGGACGCTTGGCTGCAAGGGGGTGGCATGGAACATACCTGTTGTCAAGGGGATATGGGTATAAAATATATTGAAATATCCTCGACTGGGGTATCAATGGAGCCGCAAATGACTGGTGATCTTTATGGTAGTCAGCTGCATCCATATTTTGGGGGTCCATATTACTCAGGTGATGCTGCGACTCATATTTTGCAGGAGTTCACCTGCATCCACGGTGCAGGAGAGTCTGTGGCCAGGAGGCGGCCATGATGCTCTGTCGAGAGTCAAACAGTGACTAGACATCTGCAAGAGACGTATTGTGAAATATTGTGAAGCTCAAGGTCACCAAAAGTCACCAAAGGTCACCAAAGGTCACCAAAGGTCACCAAAGGTCACCAAAGGTCACCAGAGGTCATCCCAGATCTACAAAGTCTTTGTCCATGTTCTCCAACAGCCACAGGTGGTTCCAAGCCGGCTGCCGCAGCCTGGAGGATCTACGCGCACGGCAAGAAGAGCTCCAGTTGACAAGGACTCAGAGGCGTCGTCCAAGGGGTGTGGCCTACGCCCGGTGGATCCCCAACATGGGCCTTTAAAGTTTAGTTTTTGTCTTTGTTTTTTTTGATGGGTTTCTTATGGTTTATTGAGGCATGTTAGACATATACAAAACGAAATCAGACGAAAGGATGGGGATTTTTCTTGTATTAGACCATCCATTTTGGGGCCACTTTACCCTACAGTACACCCCAATGCTGCACACATAGATTCTGTGCATGCAGTACACTGCAGCGAAACTCGAAAACACATGTGAGAGGATTCTGCCAATGTTTGTAACCTTTCTTGAGAAAATGAAACCATGCATAGACATCCCATTTTACCCCATCAATCCCTTTGCTCCAGGCTGGGCCTGCAATATGTGGAGGACTTCAAGCAGCGCATCCCACGCAGCGAAGCGGAACAGCTCATCCAGCTGGTGTCCGAGGCAGCGGATAAGGCGTATGGCCCGAAGCAGGCGCCTGCGGACCTCGGGATCCTTGGGTGTCAACATGGCTTGAAAATCCCTTATCTAAATGAAGGTTTTAATAGAATATGATTAGAAAATCGTGGACATTTCCATAGAAACAGAGGTTTAATGGGAACATCATCAAACTCAATGGCGGTTTTTAAAAAAAAACATGTTTGGTCACTAGAGGGATCCGGACAGTAGCCGAAAAACGGGAATTTGAAGATTGAACACCCCAAGAAATGGCAGTTTTAGTATGGTTTAGTGGTGAAAATCATGCATGGAACTGGGTGACCTTATTTTGAGACAACACCGTTTGAGTGCCAGACTTGGATGAAGGTCCTGATGAAGAGTTGCAGGAATCCCCTTATATCTAATGGGTTGACCCGCTGATTTGTGCCCAAATTGCAATTTTAGTGGGAAATGATAATTGAGGGAGGACAATTTTCAGACAAACCCATTTGAGTCTTAGACGTGGGTGCAAGGAAGAAAAGGAAATCAGGAGCCCCTAGATTTAATGGGCTTGAGTCAGTTTTCATTGCCACGCCTTTCCCGTAGCATCCCGTAGCATATTCCCAATGATGGATCGGACTTTTGCGATCCATGGCAGCACTTTAATCTGTCCCAGGTGGAAATGATCCCATGTGGCTCAATGCGCAGAGGACTCTCCATGTCTTCATTTTTTGGGTGAACATGGGACAGCGTGTTGGCGCTGCAGGAGCAGCAAGCATGTCGGACATTGACCTTGTTATTGCACCACGCCATGGATGCGTCCTCTCGGGAGGTGGATAAAGCTTGGTGAAGGGTTGGTGATGCGATGTTATGGAGTTGATTTTTAGAGGTAAATGGAGGCCATGTGGCTAATATAATATATACAATATAGTATGATATATATATATAATATGACATATAATACAATATAATATATCTAATATGATATATCAAATATAATATATATATATAATATAATATATCGAATATAATATATCTAATATAATATATCTAATATAATATATCTAATATAATATATCTAATACAATATATCTAATATAATATATCTAATATAATATATCTAATAAAATATGTAATCATATGTATATAAGTATATATATATATAATATAATATATCTAATAATATATACTTGATATAATATATATATATATAACATAACATATAATATAATATATATGATATTATATAAAAGATAATGTATACATATAGAATACATATATATATATAGAATATATATATAGAACATACAAATATAGAATACATACATATATATATATATAGAATATACATATAATATACATATGTAGAATACATACATATATATATATATATAGAATGTATATAGAATATACATATATAGAATACATATATATATAGAGAATATATATATATAGAATGTATATATATATAATATATATTGAATATGTATTGAATATATATATAGAATACATTTATTTATAGACTATATATATACATACACAGTATATATATACATACAATACATACAGAATATATATATAGAGAATATATAGAATGTATATATATATAATGTATATTGAATATGTATTGAATATATATATATAGAATACATTTATTTATAGACTATATATATACATACACAGTATATATATACATACAATACATACAGAATATATATATATAGAATATATATATATATATAGAATGTATATATATATAATATATTGAATATGTATTGAATATATATATATAGAATACATTTATTTATAGACTATATAGAATACACAGTATATATATACATACAATACATATATATATATAGAATACATATATAGAATATGTACATGTATACATAGACTATGTATATTTCTATGTATACATGGAATATGTATATATATACACAGAATATATATAGAATATATATGTATATATACAGAATATGTACATATAGTATATATATGTATAGAATGTATATATATATATAGAATAGAGAATATATATCTGTATATATATATATGATATCAATCCCACTAGTTACTTCTAGTTCCAAGGTGATCCATAGGCACCCAGCTTTGTCAGGTCTAACTCCATTGCTGGTGGAGCTGAGATCCATGGATGTGGCCAAGGACTCCATCGACAATCCGAATCCGATGCGGACTGCTGCGGATTGATTCCTAGCACTGTGGGTAAATTCATGCCATAAACATCAATAAACCACCCATGACTGGGAATGGTAAACATACCACCTATAAAAAGTGTGAAATTACCAACATAGCAAGTCTGCAGTTTTGGAAAATTCTTCCTTTATGTTTCTTTACAATGGCCTTGGTGCCCAAAAGTCTTGTGCAGTTTTGCACTCGTAGATCCTTTGCACTGGTGGCCATGTCGAGGAGGAGCTCGGTGGCCATGCGCCAAACTCTCCATCCGAGAACGGAGAAGAGACGCATCTGGGCATTTTTCGTTTGCCAGCACCTGGCAGCTTGCACAGGCCCGTGAAGACACAACACAAGCAGCATCTGGCGGTCCCACGGGAGAATGTATGTGAGCTTTGTGAAACGTACAGTACTGGTTGGTGGTTAGATATTTTCTGGTTTCAACCAAATTTGGTATAATTACGTATTGTTCTCTATTTCAACGGCATTCTTTGGTGGGATGGGTTCAGGCAGCTCGAGCTCAACTTTGACTGCAGGCGAATGGACCTGATCCTGTCGCGCCGAGAACACTTGCCGCTGGTCTTGCTCAACTGGACTGGCTCGGGCCTCTTCTTGCGGGAACTCCACCGTTTGGCCAGCTACAAAGGCGCAGATTCTGTCGGGTTGCTGTTTTGGTGACTCCTTACACTGTCTACACTCTTGTACAAAAAATATCCCTTGCTGATCATATTCGTACTCGCTCATGATTTGGCTCCGCTTCATCTTCATCTTTGCACAGCTTTCACACTGTGAACAATGCGTTGCCACAAGTGAAAGAAACATCAGCATACTACCTGCAAGCAGTTGTTTGATGACAGGGAGTATCCGATGGTCCAATACATTGGCAGATTCTATCATGGTGCTTCTGATTTGAAAGCACATGACGTCGTGGATACTTTCCTTCGGTTCCTTCGGCCATTCAGTTCAGGTTTGAAGATCAGCTCTACTCAATTGCTGGCT
The DNA here is from genome assembly GCA_003297045.1 of Symbiodinium sp. clade C Y103. Lineage (NCBI taxonomy): Eukaryota > Dinophyceae > Suessiales > Symbiodiniaceae > Cladocopium > Cladocopium sp. clade C. The sequence goes on along the minus strand of BGPT01000190.1, from coordinate 33,992 downwards.
CGAGATGCTAGCGGGAATGGAGTACAGGCTGGATTACTGTGCCAGATTGGAACGCACAATTAGATCTTGTACCAGATGAATTATAACCTTATTAATTTGTTTCAAATTCTGGGCAGTTCTCTAAGTTAGTTTCCTCCTTGTTGATTTTGTTGTTTTCCCCCAAATTGGGATCCCAAAAATCCACAGGCGCTATGTAGCGGAACTGCACCTATTGGTGGGCAGGTGCCAGTCACAGAGGAAGCAGACGTCTTCGAAGCCTTGGGGTTGGCTTATCGGCCACCAGAACAGCGCGAGCAGCTTGGCGGTGAAAGAAATGTTATCCCAAGGAGGGCAAGCCACATCTCTATTTGCTGTTGAATTCTTTTGAAACTCTTTTGAATCGGTTTGAATCCTTTTGAATCTTGCAGTGACTAATTCAAACACGGGAAGAAACACGAAAAAGCCCTGCGTCACTGGCCATGAGAACATCCAGAGTTGCCTGAGTTTCCGTTGTGCCCATTTTTGAGGCTGGACGACAGCCTCATGCGATTTGTGCAGGCGTGCAAGCCAGGTGGGCCACCTTTGAAGCGACAAAAAAGTGAGATGCTCTCCAGCACGGATTCGATGGATTGTTTTGCCATGTTTTTTTCCCTTGACACTGACAGGCACAAGTCACTATAGTATAGACTACTATAGTCTATAGTCATACAAGAGTGGGCGCTGCTTAGCTTCTCCCGTGTGCGATTCGGTGAATTTCGTGATTTCCCCATCTGGAGTGGTTAGCAATGAAGTTGGAGCAGAGGGAACATAATGTTTATATATGTTTATAGAATTATACTCCTTTGGCCTGGCTATCTCGGTTCCATATGTTGGTACACAGTAAACCTGACATTGTCACGGCAAACCTGTGGTGGAAGGGCAAGAAGAATCCTCCAAGGAGTGCCTCTCCGTCGCAGCATTCCATGCCGGCTTCAACCACTTCCCTTCCCTATGTTGAGATCAGTGAAGAAGAAGCTTGAGAGCAGCAATGACTGGAAGCCTTGCCAATTTGTCCATAGAACCATGGATTTCTGCCCTGCACAAATTCCATTGTAAGACGACATTGAGCCACACACTGTGACATGGCCATCAGAGCTGGGTCCAAAGTGACCTGCATGGACAGAAGTTTTAAAGATGGCCCTTGTCCGCTAAGTGTCCTGGGCAGCATTCAGTTTCGATGCAGTCTTACAGTCTCCAGTCTCCGTTTGCCATGCTTCCCAAGGAAGCCAAAAGAGAGTGTCAATGCGTTCCAAATACAACAACAACTTACATCTCATCAGAGTTGCTAATGGTTAGAAATCTCGTCGACAATTTCAGCCATTGAATTGCACGGTTTGTGGTTGACATCCACATTTTTGCGGGGTGATTCTGTCGACTATCGATGTGTTCACAGATGATCCTGGTGGCATCACTGCCAGGATCCTAAGCCTGCGGAGATTCCCAGGCGCAGCTTTTGATGTTTTGGAGATCAGTAGAGTGGATTTGTCCAAAACATAGGCTACATGTGCATGAGTTTGGATACCCAAGCTCCAAGGGTATCATCACTTCCCCCCATGATTTATGGGGTATACCTGGGTATACCGTCCCCATCCGTCCCCTGTTTTTGGGACTCAGTGCATGGCGATCGAAACGGAGTTTCCGCCGTTGCAGGCCGCAGATCTCGTGGCTTGGAGAGATGCTGTTGGACCATGGAATCACAGGATTTGCAGTGCCTTTCATATGGATCAAATATGGGAATGATCGTTGATAGCTTCCAATTGGAATGAAAAAAATATGGAATGATCCATATCAAAGCTGATCAATCTTGAAATGAACTGACGAATGATTTACGAATGATGATAACTTATGTTAAGCTTAAGATCACTGTGATCCTCTCTGGGATAATTCTATGCATATATTCATAGTGATCCAAAGATGGCTCTTAAAAGAACATCTGAAAATCGGGCACCCCAAAATTCCATGGGTTTATCCTTGTTTTCCCATCGTTTTCCTTAGTATAACAACCACAAGAATCATGGCTTAATCCTCCATTTGCCGAGGCCTGAAGAACTTGAGCGAAGACAGGACTGGTCGCTGCGGCGCTGCGGAGGGATGACAGGGTGGCCGACGGGCTCATGGGCCTGTGCTCGGTACTGTATGGTTACTATGATTGTTATAAAACTTATTGATTATCAATTGTTAATTATTCATTACCAATTAGTGATGAGTAACAATGATCATGCTTATTATTTTACTATACCTGATACCAATATCGTTGTATTGAAAAAACAGTTATATCATCCCGATTGTGGCAAAAAACATGTTATAGTCATAGATGTAAATCTGTCGGTAAGTTCCATTATTATTGTACTGCTTGCCCTTGTGAGCTGTCAGACTTGTCAGGGTTGTGGTACTCCCAAATTTCACCCTCTGAAAAGGGCGTCCCAAAATCTAGCGGTTTCTAATCATTCTGGCCATTAAAATGGGTTTGGGGTTATGCAGTTATGCCACATTTGCAGACGCACCGATATCATCGACTCCAGGAATTCCAGAGGTTGGATGAAGAAGTTGAGAAATGCAAAGAGAAGTTGCGGTCCCTCTCCGAGCACTTTTCCAAGGCCAGCTTAGCAGCTTCGTGCTTCAGTTTAGGTATGCAGAGAGATATGTATTTTTTGCGGTGAGCAAGCTCAGCACTTTGCGATAGACCAACTCCGGAATCCTTTGGGTATGTCTCAAGACAGGAAGCGATCTATGGACAACTGGACTGCGCACAGATTGAGTTGAATTTCAACTATGCATTCATACAATTTTATACATGAGCGACGGCTTTTCTTTGTGCAAATGGAAAGTAGTATTCGGGTGAACCCCGGTTTGTGGAAATCATCATAATTCCCTGGTAAAACGAGGTAGGAACACCCCGAGAACGAGGTAGACATTTCATATAAAGCATTTAGCTTGCAAAGACAAGTGCGGCATTGGAGAACGAGGTCAGGCCCCAAAAAACGTGACAGGACTGGAGAACGAGGTAGGAACACCCCATCCATTACGTTTAACAACAAATANTGCGGCATTGGAGAACGAGGTCAGGCCCCAAAAAACGTGACAGGACTGGAGAACGAGGTAGGAACACCCCATCCATTACGTTTAACAACAAATAACTTCAGCGGCTCACATATAAAAAACATATGTATGTGTATCAACGCAGTTTGCAAGCTGCATTACTAGTACATATAACAAATTCAAACCTTGTTATCATGTTTCAGTCCTTGTTGCTGAGCGTGCAGCAATCAAATAACGTCATGATCCCTTTTTTAAGTTTAAAATTTGCTGAGGTGCTGGGAACGGAGGTTGGAATAGACACCTTCAGCGAAGACATCACATCTGCCCTTTTGGAAGATAAAGAATCGGAGCAGCGACAGAAGCAGGACACGTATTGAGTTTGTGGTTTGTCTGAACATAGGATACCGCAAAAATTGATGCTTTATTTTCCGCATGAAACGACCATTTTGGAGCACCCTCCATTTTGGGCCAAACTCGTGTGAGTACTTGTGAGAACTGGTGCAGTGGTGGCCATAGGGCTTGAAAAGATTTGTGAACCTGCTACAGCCATTCGGCGTGTGTTTGCGCTTGGTGTCACCTTGTGAGAGATGACTTTTGATTGGTTCAACATGATTGACACGAGAAAATGATCCAAAATGCATGGTTCTTCGTGTGATTGTCAGTATATGTCAGTATTCTCCCCGTTCTCCGACATTCTCCCATCCCAATCAGCCCAGAAGTCCCAGGATCAGCTTGCGCAGCTTCGGGAGGAGCTGGCAGAGCTCCGCAGCCATGGCCACGTGCCGCCTCCGGTGGCCTCGGATGGAGAAGGCGCGCTGGTTTGCTTCAAGATGGTGTCCAAAGCTGCATCCTAGTCGCCGGTTGTTTCGTTTGTCTATAATATACTATAATGTATAATAATGTATATAATATACTTTTATAATCTTTTATATATAACATACTTATGTTGAGCTTGGAGATGGGCGGGCACATTTGTCATCATTTGTCAAACTCGAACTGATAATTCTGGTGTTTGTGGCAGTTGGCCCATCAAGCACGTCAAGCCCAACAAGTACAAAGAGCCCAAAGAGCCAGCGGCGTGCATCGCAACTAGAGTCACAATCAATGCTTGAGGCAAGGTAGGGATTGAGAGAATGGATGGCTCCTTCATGCGGATTGGTGCATTTCAACGAGATGATACAGTATGAGATGTCGGTCGACATGCGGGCGTTCTTTGACTGGTGACTGAACAGAATGAAGCTGGTGTTTTACCAGAGCTTTCACCAGGACTTGCTCGGCAAGCATGTGAATCCTGCTACTGGGCAGCAGTCATATTATTGGAACAGTTGGAGGATCCAGTGGAAACTCAAACTTGACATAGGTTGAGGCATGAGATTCGACTTATGCTTGACCTTGGCCGGCTCGTAGTGATGTCCGCTCTGCACGCTCCATGCTACCTAGCCCGCTTGACTATGACCAACTTTTGCTGCTGAAACAACTGCTTGGAAGGGACAAAAGACAAAGATCACAAGGAGACAGAGCTAATCCAGATTCACCATACATGTTGAGACAAGACTAAGCGGAGAAAAGACATATTAGCCAAGCTGTTGCAAGATCAACTTAGCTGATGTTTGCTGATGTTTGCTTAGGAACTGATGCAACAATTGTTGGCAGCACAAGGCGACGCTGCCTGACAGAGCGCCACGAAACTTCTCAAAATGCTGAGAGACATTTTCAAGGAATTCCATTTCTTACACATCTCGCTGTGTGTGGAAAAAATAAGATGTATTGAAGTATGTTTTGAAAGATGTTGGGCTTGATTGGGCTTGTAATTCCAGAATAGACCTTTTGTAGGTGAAACCTTGGGTATCCAAGAGCAGCTACATGCCATCGAGGACAACGTTTCCAATCGGGTGCATTGGCACTACACGTTTTGGATTTGAGCGTGTCGGAACGGAATTTTCAGAGGAACAGGACATTGGCAATGTTTATGTAGACTTGGAGTTGATAGACAAGGATGGGAAAATCATGATCCTTTTTGACATCAATGACCAGTGAAATCTAATTTGTTTTCCGCTAATTTCCTCGAAATATCAAGCCCATTGGAGGGAATTATGATCTGGTTGAAACCACCAGCAGCTCTGATGCAGGAGCTCACCAAAGTGGTTCGCAACAAAGGAAACAACCTGAGCCCGCAGGAGAAGCAGCAAATTAAGGACAGAACTATCAGAACTCGTGGAACTGGTACGGAGCTGGGCGAAAAGTTGTTTGATGTTTGATGTTGTATTGCAGTTTCTAGTTGCTCCTAGTGGATCGATGCTTCATTCATTTTCATGATGTTTCAGTGACTACCGTGAGGGCTCTCGGTGTTTTGCCAGCAACTCACATGAACTCTTGGCATCGGGGGCACCAGCAGGAGCTATTTGGAAAACCCGATATCAAGAATGATCCAAGCTCTGAGGACTGCTGACTGTTACTGCAGCAGCCGCTGGTAGGGGTTGCTAGTAACAAACTGAACCAGGCCATTGCCTTGAGGGAAGAGAAGAAAAAGATCCGGGAGCTCGAGAAGCAGGTCTCAGTCTCCCAAATTCTGGAAACATCTGGAAACGTTTCATCGCTTCATCGCTCTTTCATCGCTTCTTGATCGCTTCTTCATCGTATTTCATCTAGTTTCAACATGATCCAACTGGTATCAAATGGTGCTGCTTTCTGACAGCGCATTGTGCCAGGTCGGCTCGCGGCGAGACGAGTGGAGCAACATTGAGGGTGCTTCGAAAGTCCTGCGCGGGTTAGCTGAAGGCACGAGATGGCACGAGGACTCGTCAGAATTCGTTAGTTTTCCGAACCTCTGAGCAGTATCACGTGGTATTTATGTTGTATTGTATGTCTTACTTAGTCTATTTTAGTCTTGCTTGATCTCATTTGAATGTATTTGATGTATAGATTGATGTTCCTCTTGGCTTTTTCTGTTGCATCACGATGCCTGAACCAGGCAACATGACTAACGGAGAGCTGATGAAAAAGGCCCTTGGGGAGAAGTACAGGAGTGAAATTGTTCGACAATCCAACTTGGGTGTTCCATGCTTGAAAACTCCCTGAAAATGAGCGCCCCGGACAAAGGGGCAGCCATGAGCACAGCAAATGCAGTCAAAAACAGAGGGCAGTGTGTTGAAGAGCAAGCTTTATGCAGTGAATCTACAAAGCTTTTGAGCAGTGTTCAAATGTTGGTTGATAATTAGTTCGGGGATTACACTAATTACCCAATAGCCATTGGGATGATCACAATCCAATAGGGGAATCCCTATAAACCACTTCTATCATTGCTTCAAACGCCCAACTAGACGTAACGTAGCGCTCGGCGCTATGAAGCAGCACTTGCAATAAAGTTCTGAGAAAGCATCATGATTCATTTGATGCACTGCATCATCCAACTCATCTTTGCAAGCTCCCCTTCGTGGGCAAGGTCCGTATGGTGAAAGCAGCATATTTGCGCACAGGTGACATTGAGGACACAGGCACTTTGGAGCGGATTTTGCTTGAAGAGATGTTTGAAAACTCTTGCTTCACTAAAATCCGTTTTCGGCGAGCAAAAGTGACTCCCAACAGTTCATGACATCAAGATACATCAAGCACAGAGTGTCGGATCGGGCTTAAGATTCAACTTCATGTATAGCTGGCTAGTTGCGAGCCCGTGCAGGCACTAAAAGCACAGAGATGCAGACGCTCCAGGCCAAGGGATGCTAGCCTTTACCAGCAGAAACATCATGCTTGATTCAGCTTGATGCATCAGTCACACCCTTTCTCAGTCAATTACTGATCATACATGCTAGCGACACTTCCTTCCTGCTGCATTTTTGCAGGCAGCTGCTGCAATGGCACGCTCTCAGCGACGGTTGGGTTGCTCAGATGATGCTACGGATGTGTCGCCACTTTCATGAAGCATCTCGGGAATTGTGATCCAATTAGTACCTGTGATTCATTTCTGATGCAACCGTGATCCAAGATCCTATGTTTGTTATTGTTTGTTTGCCATTTTGATGCTATGTTCCCATGTGTTCCCAGTGTTGTAAGAAGTTGTGTTTGGTGCCCAGGCGGAACTCCGAAGCGGTCACAACCGAAGCCCCGGAGCCATCACGCCCCCGCGGCATGCGACGCTTCTCCGAGACGCCGGCGAGCGCAAGCGCTGCCAGTGGCAGGACAGCCGCAAGCATTGGTGCCAGTGGCAGGACAGCCGAGCCAGTTCAAGAGATAGGAAGATGTGTCACGATTTTCACCTTGCAGCATTTTTCCATTTTTAGTGATTTTGAATAGTTTTGGGTAATTCTTATCGAATTTAGCTCCAACCTTCATCTGAAACAGCCAATTTGCATTGTTGATGCATTGTTCATCAGTTTTCCCTTGTTTTTTCCACTGGCAAGTTGCATCTGGTGCCCAGGCGGATCTCCGACTTGCTCAGAACCGAAGCCCCAGAGGCAGCACGCCCCCGCGGCGCGCGACGATTCTCCGAGACGCCAGCGAGTGTGCGGAGTGGTGGCAGCGAGGGAAGTGCTGGTGCTAGGACAGCTGAGCCACGGAGATGATGGGATGAAATTGAGAAAGCGGGACAAACAATTTCGATTCTTCGATGGTTATTAGCGCAGATATGGATGAAAAAGGATAGGGGAATACCATGGGGCAACCCCCAGTCATAGCCAAGACAATGGGAAACTGATCAAGTCACTGGGTTTTGGGTGGAGGTCAAGTTACTGGGCTACAGTAGCTTTACCCAAAAATGCCTGGCCTTTGAGATCTGAAAACATCCATTCTTGCAGGTCAATCATTTTCACACCCATATGCCCAATGAGGTACCAATCTAAGGTTGTTTACATGTGAGCAACTAGCCGTGGTTTCTGAAATTCCGAAGAGACGCTCACTCTGTCGGGTGTGTCGGTGTGTCTGAAGAGGGGTATACTCCGCAGTTTTGATAGGGAAAATTATGATTAAACATGGGATTGCGGGGACCCTATTTTTAGACAAAGCCTTGCAGTAAAATGATGTTGGCATATTTTGGCCAAAAAAGCATTTGCAGGAGTGGCTCTGAGGCTCCTTTGGCCAGAAGTGATTCAGGCGCCACCTCAAAGTCAACAGACTGTGGCTGTGATCCAAGAGTCGTACAAAAATGTAAAAAGCGGATTAGGAGGTGAAACAGATCTGGTTCAAGCCTCTAGCCACCTTCAAGCCACCAGTTTTTGTTGTTCTTTGGTAATCTTTGGACCTTTTCCAAGGTTTTTTTAAAAAGATTTTCATTGATTTCGCGATATTTCACCGAAAAATCCATCTGTTTCCGGCAGTCGAAGTGGATGAACTCCTGGATGGACCGTCAGCTGCTGCGACAGCTGCGACAGCTGCGACCTCGCGGTCAGGGTCTTCTGCATCCCAAAGCGAAGCAAGTCGTGGACGACATCCACCAGGATGCCATGATCCAAGATTTGGGGATGACATGTAACAAGTGTAAACATGTGCAACATATTTTCAGTATGTTATATAACTGTTAAAATTACAGTTCAAGTATCAGACTTTGGGACATTTGGGACTTCTCAACCCACAAATTTGGGTCGTTTTATCATGTTTTATCCTGATATATCTGATATGTTAGTTCTTTAGCATTCCGAACCCAAGTTTGGTGCTTCAGGAGGAAGCACCCGGAATCAGCGGCGCCGTAGAAGCAGTGGTGCTCAAATGGCCGGCGGCATCATCCAGGGCGTGGGGCAGGCGACCCGGTCGCCTCATTGGTTTCAGAGTGGTAAACCTGCGCTATGAATGGGTGGTAAAATCATCCCCAAATGCTAGGTTTATGGTATTGGGTTTACCACATTTGTGTTTTAACATGAAATCATAAGATGTCTCTGACTCTGCCAGGTATCATTGCAGGTTGCTGTGAACATGCGGAGGCGACATAGCCTGGCTGCAGGTCGGGACCTTGTTCAACAATTTCACCTGGCTCTGTGACTCTGCTGCGCTCCACGAGGTGTAAGGGCGGCGCAAGAACAGATGCGCATGGGACCACCTTTAGGGATCGTCCTTGTCCTTAGAGCCGTGCCGTCTATGTCGTGTGCCGTGAATCACTGGAGAATTTGTGAATCCATGGGACATCATGGGACATCATGGTCGGTTAAACCTGCAAGCTGAGGCTGGACGCGGATCAGGGCAGGCGCACGTCTCTCTAAGCACTTCAGTTTTCAACAATGGTCAACAAGAATCCAAAATGCTTTATGCATTCAGTTCACTTTCTGCAACTTGGGAATGGCCAGAAATTTCTCAACCTCGGAAGGGTTTCGTTTGCAGGCACAGCACGGCTGCATGGCTGCACTTACAGAGTTTGACACTGCACTTTCCCAAACATGCGTTGAATGATATTATCTAGACCAAACCCTGGATCAAGTCCATTGCTGACCTGCATCCAACATGGTATTTCCAAAACAGTGATGAGCAGCAAGCGAACCAGCGCCACATTGGGGAAGCAATTTTACCGCAGCAAGTCTTGACATCCCATTCTTTTGCCATGTGACTGTCCAGTGGATTTCCCGTTTCCGGATTTGTTTCTCGACACACAGAACGCGTCCTAGGTGATAGAACGCTTGGTGCACTGAACCTTTCACCACGGAGGGCCAGTGCATCTTGGCCTAGTCGAGTGACGGCGACAACCAGAAGAAACTTGAATCTTGAATAATCATGAAGAATCAAACTAATTCAAACGCATGGTCACAACCAGAAACACTGGTAGATTCACCATGAAGCCTCCCATGGGTCCCGTGGTCAGTGCCTCACAGCTCGAGGTTTGAACTTCGAAGACGAGGCGAGAAAAATTGAATGCAAAGAAAAGCTTTGTGTTTATATATGTTTCCATAGGAAACTTTCCTATTGTTTCCTTCTTTTCTGAGAATTCATCCATTGTGTGTCACTGCATTGCCGCCATATCCACAGTGGTGAGCGGAGGCTGTCAGAAAACTGGCATTGAAGATGCAGCGACCGAAGCAGCACTTGTCTTTGTCCATAGGATGTCTTTGGGCTAGCTGAGCGACATACCATCACACCGCGGCAGTGTGCTTGAAGATGAAACTTGATTAAGCCTTTTGCTTTGCAGATCTTTACAGCTCTGCTAGTCCAAACACTCGTACATAGCTACTGACGAGGGCTTTGCATCCAACGAAGACATCAGGATCTCTTCAGACTGCACATTTCAAATACATTTCAAATACATTTCAAAGCCCTTGTATTTCCTGTCTGCTCCGATTTAGCCTATGGACGTCATTCAATGTCTGCCATAGGATGGCAGCCTGAAATCCTAAGGCGCCTTTGATTGGTCAGGATTCAAAACGACGTGTGATCCGCAAATGACATGGATGGGCAAGAAATAAACATGCACGTTTTTGCAATTTCTCCCAAGCTTTGTCGCAGTTTCTGTCAATTCCGTCCAGCATTTCGGTACATCAGCAACAGCTACAGTAACTGTCATTCCATGACGTTAAGCAGAGTAGTCCACGAAGATTCGAATTTTGCAGACCAGGAACAGCTATGTTCAGACTAGTGGCTCATTACTTCATTTGCTTGGACTCAATGGTTTGGATTGGTTTGGCTCCTAAAATTACGTTCACATACGGTGCTTGGAACACCACCTGACTTTTATCAAGTTGGAAACTCCGAAGTCCACAGGCATGGGCGCGAAGGCGGATTGCATGGGAGCTCATATAAGTTTCATGTATATGTATAAGCATATGAGCAGCATATGTATAAAATTGTAGAAGCCGTTACAAAAGATACAAAACACAGCAAAACACAAGACATTCAAATGAATAGTTCTTTTAATATCTATGTGATAATGTTCCTCAATATGTGTATGTCATGAATATCTTAGGCTTGAGGAGCGCAAGCAACCTAAAAGATCAACTGACTTTGATGAATGATACCATGGTCAAGGACTCCAAGGAAAAGAATGAAAGGGAATGTTTAGCTCACTATTCAAAATTGAACAGATGACGTGTACAGTGTGCAGTACTTGTTCGGAATTTCCGTGGTTTGACCAGAGAGTCGCATTCAGTGTCTCACTGGCAGGGGTCCACACATGCATCCGACGGCAAAGTTTTCACGTTGGAAAAGCTTGTCCTGTTCTCAGCGGCAGACAATTTTGGGCTATGGCGACTCAAGATTAGGTCCATTGGAGCCACAAATCAAATGGGTGGTTATTTTTACCGCATACTATATGGATCTAATTCGATCGTGCAAGACACTTGGAGAAACAAGCCAAAGTTCAGCTTCGTACTTAGTATTCTCCAAGATGGTTGCACAATCTTCTCTTCTGATGCTTTCCAAGCTTCACCTCAGGCGCAGTTTGATGGCACAACCATGCCCTCTTACATTGCCATTCTGGGGAAGGCACAAAAACATCTGAGTTTCTTCAAGCTACTGACTGCATAGAGCCCCAGCGACACAAGTCATGACTGCTTGCAGGTCTATGATGTGAGTGAATCCAGTAATTTTCAAGCTGGAGGAGCTGGAAAAAGTCAGGGGATTCCACATGATTGCACTGGTGATCTTCAGATTTTTCACTCATTAGTGTAATTTCATCCATCATGCTATATATCAATGGAAAAACATATATATATATATGTATAGACATAATTACCTCATGATATCCAGCAAATCCATGACATCCATTGATGTCACCTGGTGTCTTTCGAAGTCCAGGAGGTTATGGCGACCTATGGGCGGGCTGTGATTGCACTTATGCATTGGCAACCCTGTCGCTGGACAAGGAAGATGCCAACAGGTGCCGGATGCATCGGATCAACGCCATGCTGAGCATCCCAATCTGTGGTGGTTGGGTATACCTCTTGGGATGATGTATTTGAGATTGAAAAACCGTCTTCAAGAGCTTGACAATTAGGGATACAAGATGATACAAGTAGTTGATGAAATCCCAAGTCTTGCTGGTTCATCAGCCATTTATACCCCATCATACCCCCCAAACAAATCTCATTAGATCCCATTAAATAGCCCGAATAGATCCAAATACTTAGCAATTCACTTGAAGTTGGGAAGGCTCGACTGGGAGATGAGCCAGTTCAGCGAGCAGCAGTTGAAGGCTCTGGCAGCATGGCCGGGTTTCTCAGAATGAGCTGTCTGGACGTGTCCAAAGTATCAAAGCATGGTGCACGAATGTGCACGATAGTATATCTTGACAATATACATATACATCAATATACCAAATATATATATATATATATATATTGTATGCACAATGATATGTATATATCTAGCCTGGAGCCTAAGGCAATTCTGTAGTAAGTGGGAATCGAATCCCGTGTTTCCCCAAATTGTCAGCAAAACCTCGGGCTCCTTCCCAAAACAGCGTGTTTCTCCCGAAAACCTCCTGTTTTGGACCACAGATAAGGAAAACACACATCAGTTTGAAAATAAACGGTTGCGTTTGACGCCCCTATTCACTCCATTTTTTGACCCATATCAACCGGGGCTTTTAGCACCAAAATATATACTGGGTTTCCGTTCAAAATATGTTTTTCCCAAACCCATATCAAATCCATGTTTACCCATATCAACCCATGTTTTTACGGTGGGTTTGGATGGCCTAGGGAGCAAAAATCAAAACCACGGTTTGCATTCCAAACCCTGGGTTTACATGCGAAAGCTTGGGTTTTTCACTCTTCTCTTTATTCTAGCCACTTTGCGGCGGCAACCGCCGACACAGGAAGTGTTTGCTCTATAACTTGTGCGCGCATTCATGTGGACCATGTTGAGCCTCCGGTATGCCTATGTTAGCCCATGTTAGAACCACGTTGAGCCTATGTTACCAACCTCGTGGGCCTATCTTGGACCTATGTTGGGATTATATTCGGCAGCTTAGCTCAGCCTACGTGTTTCTTGCGACCTCAATGATCGTTTGGGCCTAGTTGATGGTTATTAGCCTAGCAGATCCTAGCAGTATTTTGCATGATTGTTTAACGTGTGGAAAAGGCTTAAGCATGGCCAAAAACCAGCTGCTCCTATTTGGGCCCGACATGGCCCCTAGATGATGCAAGGGAGCTTCAAGGCACTCCCCAACAAAGGTTCAACATCTTCCAAGAGTGGCACGACTGGCGCAAAACAAAATTCAGATAGCCCAAAATCGACCCATCATGGGCTCAATGTGGAGATCCAGAACAATTCTGCACAAAAGGCACACTGAAGGTGCAACAGGAGGTTTGGCATGGGTTTTGCTTTGGGAAGCTAACGTGTGAATATGACAAAGACGTTAAGGAAACGAATGCTTTTGCTTTTTTTTCATGTTCCTTTCGGGTTGCGTGATACCTGCATTGCACAATTGAAAATATGGCATAGTATGGCAATTTTGCGATCAAGAAGCCTATGTTGAGCCCAAGTTGAGCCCGAGTTGAACGCTTGTTGGCCTGTATTACTCCATATGGACCTATGTTGAGCCTAGGTTACGCATGTCATGCCCCATGTTGAGCCTATGTGGCCGATGTGGGCAATTTCCGGCCTATGTTGGGCCTATGTATTATTCCTTAATTGTATTCTTCTTCTTCTTCTTCTTTTTCTTCTTCTTCTTCTTTTTCATCTTCTTTTTCTTTTTCTTCTTCTTCTTCTTCTTACTATTGTGACTATTGTATAACTATTGTTACTACTATTGTTACTACTATTGTTACTACTATTGTTACTACTATTGTTACTACTATTATCATTACCAGTAGTACCGCACAAGGCGGTGGCGGAAGTTTCAGAATAGGAAACCGATAGGAGAGGTTCGTTGTTGTGAGTCATGGATGGCAGAGCAGATCCACTGATGGATCAAAAGGTGGTTGGAGCGTCGGCCTATCTATCTGTCTATCTATCTGCCTGCCTAACTAACTGACTAACTGACTAACTGACTGACTAACTAACTAACAGACTAACTAACAAACTAACTAACTGACTCACTGACTAACTGACTAACTGACTAACTGACTAACTGACCAACTGACTAACTGACTAACTGACTAACTGACTAACCGACGAACTGACCAACTGACTAACTGACTAACTGACTAGCTGACTAACTGACTAACTGACGAACTGACTAACTACTTAACTAACTAACGAACTAACTAACTAACCAACTAACTTACGAACTGACTAACTGAGTAACTGACTAGCTAACTAACTAACTAGCTGACTAACAAACTAACTAACTGACTAACTGACTAACTGACTAACTGAGTAACTGACTAACTGACTGACTAACTGACTGACTCACTGACTAACTAACTGACAAACTAACTAACTAAGTTGTGAAGTTGTTAAGTGGTTAAGGTGTTAAGTTGTTAAGTTGTTCAATTGTTAAGTGGTTAAGTTGTTAACTTGTTAGTTCAGTTAGTTAACTGACATCTCAAAATATGCTAAAAGCCCTCAGTTTTTGACACTTTTGACTTCCAAATGTGCTTGGCGCCACAACGGCGTGCACTTTTTCGACATCGAATCATCATCGAATCGTCAAAAAGTGTTCCGAGACCCACACGTTTTTACGATTTTCACTTCGAAATGTGCTTCGCACCACAGCGCCGTGCACTTTTTCGACATCTCAATTTCCAAAAGTGGTCCGAGACCGACAGTTTTTAACGCTTTTTACTTCCAAATGTGCTTCGCGCCACAGCGCCGTGCACTTTTTCCACATCTCAACTTCCAAAAGCGCTCCGAACCTGACAGTTTTCAACACTTTTTACTTCCAACTGTGCTTCGCGCCACAACGCCGTGCACTTTTTCCACATCTCAACTTCCAAAAGTGCTCCGAGACCGTCAGTTTTTAACACTTTTTACTTCCAAATGTGCNCTTCGCGCCACAACGGCGTGCAATTTTTCATCTCTCATTTGCCGAGATGTCTCCGCACCCGCCGCTTTAGCGAGCCTACTTTTCGACCCTCCGGAGCCAAAACATTGGAAAAACATAGTGTTTCGCGACTTTCGTACCTTTTCGCACACCTGCATCTCTTCTCTTCTGACGTTCTCACCTCTTATCTTCTCTCTTCTGACTTTCTTCATCTTCTGACTTTCTTCATGGCTGAGCTCTTCACATCTTGGCTCTTCTCACCTCTGCTTTTCAATTGTCCATATTGTCGGAAGTTTCACTTCTAAACTTCCTTCGATTATTATTATTATTATTATTTATTATCTATTGTTATTGCTCAAGCCCCCGGAGAATTTAGCATGTTGGAGTGGGGTGGGTGGGGCGGGGTATTCAAGTTCATGCTAAGTTGCAAACACGAGTGATGCTTTGCGAGAGATGTTTTATTTTGCTACGTCATGAGATGTACGTCATGAGTCAAGCTATGTAGTGTATGTACAGTATATGTGTACTTGTAATGAGTACATGTATGTGTATTTCTGCACCAAAACTTTCATATGGAAGTTCCAACACAACCCTCGTCGTCATGCCCCCCTCAGTTACTGTCCCAACGGCAGTCTGCTTTTTGTCGAGGCACCATCAGACATCACATGCATTATCCAAATGAAATTCGTGGTCCCCTGTGGCATCAACGCCCAGGAAGTCATACTTCGACCAGAAATACGAGGTGGTCGGCGTGCTGGCGGAGTACGAAGGAAAATATGTCACGGCGACTACATGTTCAAAGCATGCGCCACGATGAAGATCTATGTACACATATTTCACGCATGTGCATCTTGAGATGCAACTTTTGCTTTCAATGCGGAAATCCTGCTTTTGAAAAGCTCTTAACCTATTGATCATCCACAGGACGTAACATCGAGCTTCCAGAGATTGCGTTCGGGCACCAAATGACCAGAGTATCTTGCCGCTACTGCAGACGAATGATGATTTGTTTCCATACGCAGTTGAAGCATATAGATGTAAGGAAGATTAAGAAAGAAATCCTATCAATGATATGCTGATGCCCAGTTTCTGATTGAATATCATTGATATAACTTCTCATCAAAGGAAATGGCGCAGAGAAATACTGCAACAATCAATTGGCACTCGGGCCATGAATTAAACATTCTTTTCCTTGATGGCTTGCTTAGAAGATAGCAAGTATCTTGCACTTCTTACATATTCTCAGGCAGGGCTCAAGTGCTGCCCTGTGCTGTTGAAAGGGTTTCTTTTCGTAGATAGAGATTTCTGATGGCGGAGACAAATGCTCAGCCGCAAGTGCTGCAAGCTCAAGTTGTTCAGGCTTGCTTTGGGGCGTTTGTGAGGTGTAGTTGCCATTTGAAATCATTTGAAGCTCCATTTACTAACATCTATACAATACTTCCGACCCAAGCTACCATGTTTCGTTTGCTCATGTTTGGAATGATCACGTGTTTGGGTCACCAGCCTTGTAGCACTATTCAAAACCACCGAGGCTATTCTCGTGGAATTCAATCAGCAAAATAGATTATTTTCTGTTTTCTGGAAGTTCTGACAAGCACAGCAGTCCGATGAGCACCAAAGTCCAGCAAATTTATGGCATTCTAGCGTTTGTGGAATTGTGGTAAATCCCAAGTTGTCACATCACCACCCAAGATAAATATAGTTTGGCCACTCTGTTTCAACAATGACAGGTCTCACCTCTCTGTTTGATTGTCCTGATGTCACTTCGTGTATTATGCTCAATCATTTTCGTGCGCTTGTTAGTGCCCTTTCGGTTTGAATTTTCGACTGGGGATGCCACTTTGGATTGTGCTGTGCAAACCTTGTTGTTTTGATCCACGTTGCATTGATCGGCTGTAAGTTCTTCTTGCGTGGAGGCCACCGTGGTGGGGCAACCAATAGACTCTTGGCACAACCAGCCTAGACTGGACTCGCTACCTACTGTTTGTGTGTGTGTTTTTTTTAAACATGGACTGAACCTGCTTCTGAAAGAATTTGCAAACCTGAGGGCCAGGCAGGCTATCCACAACCAGTACAAGCATTTCAAGGGCAAGCCATGTTGCTGGCCTCAAAATGGAAGCGAGACATCCTTTTCAGACCCTTTTCAAACGACAAACAGAACGACCAGGTTCTCAATGGACTCGTAACGATTCTCTTCAAACTGTCTTGGTTTCTTGCCAGGCGAGGTCGTGTGAAATCGGATGCTGACCAAACTCGGACGCCAGGTATGGACAGCATGCGCCCTATGCTCCTTATAATGCATATGCTGCTCCAAGTCCAGACCAATCAGGTACAGATGTTCTGAGGTGAATGATCACTTCGATCCAGTTGATCTACACTTGATCTACGGATGATTTACAGATTATCTGCTGATGATCCAAGTAGATCAAGCCAGATCAAGATAGATCAAATATGATCAAGTAGTTTCATCACGATACGATCCGATCATCTAAATTCATCTCATCTTTCAGCCAATTGGATCGACTGGACATGGCATGAGACCGACTTCCCTTCAGTTTGACCAACTTGAAACCGCCAGGTGCCCAGATGAGCTGGATGCTGTATGGAATTGGTGGCTTATCTGAATCGCCAAACAGAACTTGACGTCTGCACATGGATGTTTGCCCATAGACATGTGCAGACAGTTGACGTCCAAGGCTGGGTCTTGCAACTTGGCAGAACTCGATGGTTGGCGTGTCTGACTCCTGAACCATCACAAGTTGAATTCGTGTCAGGTAGATATTCAGCTTGCAACCTAGAGATGCGGAGAGGATGGTTGCGCACTTTCATAAGGTGCTGCTGCTTTGGACCAGTCGGACCAATCTTTTGGTTTGCGGTGGCATGCATGCACTACTGCAAGCCAAAGGCGTCTCGGCAGCCCATTGGCGTAGGACCATAGGGTGGACCGGATCAGGTCATCAGGTCCCGCAAACTTCGTCCGTCCATTGCTATGCGATTGCTAAGGAAGTTCGCCAGAACTTGCCCTTGGATGCTTGACCGCAAAAACTGTGTCCTTGAGCTTTCACAGTTCCCTTTTTTGAAGGATTTGTTGGAAAATTGAGTACCCACAAATCCCATGCTTGTGATCATCGTTTTCTAAAAATTGCCATTCGGTATCCCCCAGTTCTGGACAAATCCACAAATGAAATAGGAGTATACAACGCTTACAATCTCATGCAGCATGTCATGAACCTGCAACAGCGAGCAACAGCATTGGATCCAATCAGTGCACTCATTGACACCAGGAGAGTCAGGTTGCTTGCGTCTCTTTGGGCACAGCCATTGCAACTACGGTTCTAACAGTGTGAAGCTCAGATTGACTTGTCACTTGACCATCCAGTTGCTGGAGGTGACGCGTCGACATGAGCCAACCAGGTGAATGATTCGGGTACTGCATAGTTTGCCGATGTTTGCCATCAGTTAGTCTGACCAAGGTTGTCATTATAGCTTTGATCATCACTGCGTGGGCATCTGTACTTTCAACAGTGGCTACAGGGCTGCACAAGTACAGAAGAAAGTTTCGACAGGAGACCAACAGATGCTGCGCTTTCCATTGCAGATGTGCATCTCAGGATGAGGATGGCTCCTACACCTACTACTCTTCTGGCAGCAGTTATTCGCGATATCGTTAAGGTTAAGGCACAAGCAGCCCCAGCAGCGCTGGGTTTCAAGGGATTTGTACTGACCCTTTGTACTGTATTTGTTTCTGTTCAGCAGTTTTGAGATCTCGGCGATGAATTGCATTGGCAAGTTGACCTGTACATTATAGGCGCGGCCATGAGCTTGTCAAGCTGAGTCAAGCTTAAGCTTCTCTGAGCATCACATGGCGCCTATGTACCACGAGTGCTATCGAGTGCTCACCTGCTGAAGCATGGCTTTTCTGCCGGATCCAAAAGGAAAAACATGAATAACGATAATAACATACAGCTTGCCATGGTTCGTGATCTTTTTTTTTCCGCATCTCCAGGAGTCTCCAAGTACCTTCCCATGGGTATCTCTTTTCCATCTCTTTGTTGGAATCATTTGGTTTGCAGTTTGCAGCCTACAAAATGGATGAAGATGATGAAAATGGTCGGTGGGCACCTTTCGCATTAGTTGTTCGGCAATGCAGTGGCTACTCTCGAAGTAGATTGCCACGCGTTGCATCCAGGTATCGACTCTGTAAAGGCAGTGTTGATTCACTGGGAACATTCCTGTTGGAAAAAGTGTTGACTTATTGCATTGACAAGTGAACTGCATTGACAAGTGAACTGATGTGAACTGATGTGAGCATGAAGATTTACTCACCCTTGAAACTAATGCTGCCCGATGCTGCCCGACCACTCTGCTCACGCTGATCAGGACCGCGGCGCAAGTTCAACTGCCAGGCAGGGTTAGATCTCGGCAAGAAGCACTCTTTCTGAGTGAGAGCATCAGGTGTTGATAGCGTGTGGGCAGAGGCTATTGCAATTATTTGAGAGATTTTTGAGAGTGTTTGCGATGAATCATGTCTTCCATTTCCACTTAACCTTTACAATAGCCACTGAATGCAAAGCTCTTGGAGACAACCCGTGCTTCTTCCAATCTGTTGGCCATTTGTTCAAAGACCAGCTTAGCAGCGACCGGTTGCATTCTAGAACCTACTTGTACCGGTATATAGTGAAACCAGCCCCAGTTTGGCACCAGGTATCAGTGGAGGAGACGGCATCGCTGCAGGCAAAACTCCGCCAGTGAAGGTGGGACAGCAGACAACACAGACGGGGTATACACTGAGTACCTCATGATTCACCACATTTGATAAGACATATCTTATATTAATATAATTGTATATATAATATAATAAATATAATATATACAGTATATATATAATATATATATATATATAATATAATATATAATATAATATATAATATAATATATAATATGATATATAATATAATATATAATATAATGTAATATATATATAATATGATATATATAATATTATATATATAATATAATATAATATATATATAATATTATATATATAATATTATATATATATATATATTATATAATATAATATATATAATATATATAATATATATAATATATATAATATATATATATATATTATAATATATATAATATAATATAATATATATATACACATCATATTATATATATATATTATATAATATATATAATATAATATATATATGAATCTATAATCTATATGACTATATCACAACAATATTGTATCATATTGTATCATAGAAAGTAGATTACTAGTCGAACCATAATATTATACCGTATGATGCCAAATATGATACCATATGATACTCGAATGTCAATGCTTTGGAATAAGGCGTCGGAAGCGTTAGCAATCCTGTGGCTGCCCATGGCCCCTGCCGTGTTGTTTCAGGTTCGACCATGCGCGCCAGTGGTGGGAGAGGCTGCTCCGACTTTCCCGGGCATTCCCCTAAAATCTATTGACAGTCGTTTAACAGGGCATATGATGATTGAATATGATTGAATATGAATAACCAGTGCATTCTGGGGTACACCAAGTGGTTCCTTTTTTATACTTTTTTGATATTTTCGGTTGCTGAGCCAGCTAGATCGTCATTCCAGCATCTTCCAGCATCTTCCAAGCATTTGCAACCTTTCTCTTGACTGCTTGGAGGCACCCAGGGTGGAGCGCTTGTGAGCTGCAGGTGAGGAGCATGACCTTTGTCAAGTCACCAAGTCCATGTTTTAATCGCGCCAAGTTCCTGTGCTTGTGCAGCATATGGCAGCGAATCATTCTGCATCATTTGCACAGATTGATGGTCCGAATTCAATGATTTTCAAGTTGTCCAAAAGACTGTGACTAGACCTCGGCGAATAGCCCAAAGAGAAAATGCGGGGCGTCGGATCATTTCAGATCAGAGAACTGCACAGCTGATGGTGCTTGATGCCAATAACAGCGACAAACAGCCACTGCTTTTGTCCCACAAGCCAATGTTCCAGTTTTGCTGGAATCATGCCAAGACATATTTAGTATCTAACAAAGAGAACGACTCCATGAGTCATGGTTCAAGCTTTGGTGTCCGTGCATCAGGCACTGTCAAAGCATCGGTACAGACACCAGTAGAAGGCTTGCAGACAAAGTCCCCATACAGAAGCGGGTTGCACAGAAAATGATGTTTTTGCTGGTGAGCCAACGTACGTCGAGTTCCTGCGATCCCTGCCCTTGGCCATAGCAAGGCTCTGCTGGGATGTTGTGTGTCGGATGCTGCACTCTCGAAGCGCCAAACAGATTAAGTACTGGTACAATCACAAAGCCCTGCGATTTTAGAAAAAAACAGACCACTGTGCCCAGCATTGTGAGCAGCAGGTGCCAATTTTGCTAGCTGCCCCCTGCTTTCTGATGTGTTCGGCTGGCCCCCTCCTATATCTTTCGATTACTGACATGACATATTTGACATGTGCATCATCTGTACATATTTATAGTCATATTGTTGGGGTTATGTTATATTATGTCAGACTATGCCATGGTATAATATCTTATATTACGTTTTATCATGTTAAGGTATGCTGTGTCACTCACACACACACATGCATATGTATATTTATTTATTTATTTATCTGTAGATAGATTTATTTATTTATTTATTTGTTTATATATTTATTTAATCGTTATCTTATCTTATGTCATGCTACATTTTATAATGATATGTCCTTTGATATTTTGCTATGTTCAATTATTGTATATTACGATATATTAAATATAGTATGATTTCGGTGGTTGCTGGGTTGACATCACCACAGAAATCCAAGCAAGAGTGGGGTTACTGAGCATCCTTTCGATCACCCCTGTATATACTACATTCATCTGTATCAATCTAATCTAACCTTATGGAATCTGATCCTATCTTATCCCATCCAGTCCATACATACATAATCATACACACTATCAAGTCGTATCTGGTCTTTTGTAGTTATCAATCTTGTGTTGCCTGAGTCAATTCCATGATTTGTCGATTTGTCATCGTTTCTGCAGGGGCTTAGTTGCGATCTGGTTGTCATCCATCATGAGGATGATCCAACCAGAAGATGGGAATTTCATGGATTTTCCCTGAAACTTCATGGTTTTGTTATGTTTTGTTGACCTTTTTCCTCCATCCTCAGCGTATCCTCCACAACAGCCATGGACCAACCCAGCCATCAGGTCCGGGACGACTGCCCCGAGATCGCGGCAGAGTTCCCTTGGTCAAGCCACCACCCGGGTCACTCTCTGGGAGACGCTAAGTCAAGGGAAAGATGGCAGGAACCTCAGTGACGCGAGTCATGGATTGCTTCACATTTCACACCAAGAGGCTTTGCAGTTTGCATTCTTTTCAGTGCAATGAGGTCAGCCACCAACAGAGGATCCAAAAGGAGCCTTCTTCGTCTTGCAGCGCAGCTCTGAAAGGGCAAAATGGCAAAATCAGCTGTACTCCAAAGATGAGTCGACCTATCAGCCTTCTGCGCCTAGGTGACCCGCGCCTTCGCGATGGCCATCCCTGTCTTCGCGGGCCTCCAAGAAACTGCTACGGACATTTCTTCCACTTCAGAAGGAGCAAAGACCACAAGGCTCGTGGAAAAACACATGTTGTGGAGAATCTGGAACCCCAACATTGACATGGAAGTTAGAGTCAGGTGTTGCAGCCCAAACCGTGACAGCCTTTGACCGCAGGGTATTGGCGTTGCCCAACTCCGTGTTGCCACTCTGCAGCTTGGCCTTGGCTGGGGCACTTGAAAATCTTCACCTCGAAGCTCTGCCATCCTTCCTGTTTTCTTTGTTGAGGGGGTAGTAGCAACACCAAACGGGGTACCGCTTGTAAGGAGAGCAGAGTAGCGCCTATTGGGGGTAAAAAGTTCAGTGCGAACAGTTGGGGACTTTGAAGTTTAGGATGACTCAGGATGACCCTGGAAGAGTTTTTGTTGGATGACCTTTGGTTCATTGTTTTCTTTTCTTTGAAGCAGTTTTCCAAGCTGATGGCTGGCAACACCTCGTATGTTCTTGCTTCCTGCTGCTGGACACCTGCAGAAGTCGAGGCTGCCATCTTCGTGGCCAACAAGGCGTGATCAAAGGGTATACGAGTAGCAACCAATCCATTGGCAAGGCACTGGGTTTGTTCCTGTGCATTTATATGCAACTATATATATATATATATATATACACATGTATTTTCGGATGATTGTGTTGGTATGTTCTTCTCCCGCGACCCTGGTTGTTGTTTGACGTTTCTTTAAACACGTACAGGTACCAGTACCTACAAGTAGACTTTTCAAAGGTGCAGGTTGTCTCCAAACTGCTCAATTTCACTCCGCGAATCATCTTCCATGGATGTCCGCTGCTGATGACAGCCTTGCGGCTTCAAACAGGTAAGCTGCTTAAGCTGACTTTGTCGAAATCAGCGAGGTTGATTTTAAAATCCGATCTTAGTTTCAACCCCCCGACAAACTGGGAGCAAGATGATCGGTTCCCCTCACTCAGGTTGATCATGTTTGGATGCTTTCAGGTTCCCATTGATGAACATTCCAGAATATTCCGGAAAGATCAACAACGACAGGCTTTGGAGCCCATTTCACGATCCAGCCATGTCCGGATATGGAGTTGATCTGCAGGCAATGGCCCGGACCGAAGGCCCGATGTTACACTTCCCTTGGGGCCCTTTTGCCAGCCTTGAGCCTGGTCCTGGTGTGCGTACAGAGTATTTCAGATTTGACAACCCCCTCCATTTGGATGGGATAGCTCAAGTTGGCTATTCAGATGAGGAGGCCATGGCTTCGCAGCAGAGGGTTAAGCTGACAGCCGAGACAGCCAGCCGGGCAAATCGAGTGTTGGGACCAATGGCCAGAGAAGCCATCAAACTCGAAGTTCAGGCGGTGCAGCGGCGACTTCGGGCAGCCGGACGGAAGAGCGTCATGGTCACTCCTCCTTGCCTTTGGTGTGGATTGCCTACCGGTTGCTACTGTGATCAGTGTCGTAAACCCGTCTGCACGACGTGTGATGCAGCATTGGCCCAGTGCGTCGAATGCTGTTGCAAAAAGATGGGCTGTGCAGAGGGTAAGGCCCGGGTCCACGGAGCCATGGTGTTGAAGCAAGGAGGAAGTAACGTGGATCCCACGTTCGCTGCTCTGCCTTTTGAGGAGAAGGCCAAGTTCTTTTTGGAGCACGGCATCCCAGTCGACCCCAATGCCGAGCTCAAAGAGCGTCAACGCACGGAGCCGGCGCAGTCAAAGCCTCGGTCAGCAGACTTGCGGCAGGTGCAGGAGGCCTTGAATCAGCGGGCTCAGCAAGCAGAGGCTCAGAAGGAAGCTGAGCAGTGCAGTGCCAGGCTACAAGCAGAGGAAGACGCCAAACTTTCTGAGGAAATCGATCGCCAGAACCATCTGGCAAGAGCATTGCGCAACAACAGGCGGCGAGGTGCAGGCGCAGCGCCAAGTCAGATTCAGAAGGACAACAGCCGCGCGCAGCCCGACAAGCGGCCTGTGGAGGACCTTCAGGAAAAAGAACTCAGCAAAGCGCAGGCAAGACGCTTGCGTCAACAAAGTAATCGTGCTGCCGCAGCTGCGCGAAAAAAGATTGCAGAGGAGCAAGCAGCCAGGGAGCAGTTTCTGCGTGAGACGGCTGAAGGCTTTGTCGCTGGAGACAAGCAAGCGCCGCTGGAGCCAATATTGCCCCAAAAGCGCAAGGAGCCAAAGATCAAGCCACCTAAAGAGGTGGGAGCGAAGAATCAGATTGCGGAGGATCTGCTCATTGGCCTGTGGGAGGCCAAACACAAGCACAAAGGTCAGTCAAGTGAGAGTTGCGAGGAAAAACACAAAGTGCTGCCCATCAGTTGGGATCTGACATGCCATAAACTATACTGTAGCTTTGGAGCCGCAAAGTGTCACAGGTTTGGTGCTAAGCTTTGCCGCGAGGTCTCCTTGCCTTTCTTTGACGCCAGCCTGGCGGCGGCACCCTGAGAAGATTGAAAACACATGTCATAGGTTTGAGACTTCAAAATGTGAATCTTGATCCCTCATGAGAACTTCGAACCTCTGAAGTTTCTTCCCCATGGCAGACGGGTCTTGGAAGCAGCGATCTCACAGTGCTAAGACTCGAAATCTCGGGGGATTCCCGGGGGCATCCCGGGCCATCATTTTCGCGGAGAAAACCATCGAACCAGTGATGAAAGTCATGCACATGGTCGATCTCAGCGACTGAGCCGTGCTCAGCACACATGTTGATTCATTCTTTTGCGCGCGTATTACAATTTTGATTGATATTTAGATGCTCTATGATGCTCTGACAACTGGACACTCGTTTCGTTTCGGACATGTATGACCCGAGAACGTGTCTGCACCGCTGAGGCTTGCCACAAACTGTAAGCCTTTGACACCTTCTGCGTGTGTGGATGGCTAAGTGCGGAGAAAGGTCCAAGAAACAACTCCAGAGAGAGCGGAGCTGCAATTTGTGGCCCAGCGGAGCAACAGACAGTATTTATACTGATAGCTGCTTAGCTTCAGAAAACAATGAAACCATTGAATACTACTACCCTCGCCTTAAAAGTGCTATCCCCTTGGCCCTACTACTTACTCGTTTCTTACACTTGCTCCTTCTTTCCTTCAAAACTGACAGGGTTGCGCAGAACTTGTCTGTAATCATGGAAGCACACTGGGCCCAAGGGTGTCTACTAGCGACCACGATTCTTTCCGCATCGTCCATACCCCAGCGAGAAACCCTCCAACTTGACGGAGCAAAGTATGTTAGTGTGAGCATCAAAGGTTTCCATTGCCATTGATATTTGCAACATTTTGCAACGATGCACTCAAAGTTGAATGATAATTTTCGATGTTGTTCAATTTTGTTCCATTCATGCAATGCCACGAAATTTTGAGATTCCAGGCATCCTTGGCCCAGCCAGATCAACCAAGGTCAAGCCACTTGACTGGGGCCCCAACCAGGGCCTTGAGGGATGACCAGAAGACACGTAGAGCCTGGAGCCAAGGGCACATTTTTAGGATTTTTTAGGCATGTACTTGGAACATGTACTTGGAACATTTTGCAACTTTCAACTACCCGAAGATGTACAATACTATGGACCAAAATTTCAAAGACCAGTCGTATCATCATTCAACCCGTTTCCCGCAATATGTGGCTATCCCCTTGGTGTTGCACCATGTTGCATCTATCCGGCCTAGGTGGCACTGGCACCGAGGCTTTGGTGAAGAAGTTGGATCCCCAGGTCCAAGGTGAGTCAAAAATGCTTCAAAATATGGTACAGCGTCAGATAGTTTAAAGATGTTTAAAGGTGGCCAGATGTGGCCAATGGCCCCATTCTTGAGTTTCATATGTTTCATTTTGATGGTAGCTGACTGTAGCTGGGTGAACTTGATCGGTCAAACTGGAGACAAGGAAATTCGCAGTCCGAAAGCTTTGCATCTGCGGGGTTAACCAGCAGTGCTTGCGGGCCAGGATTTGATGAACCCCGAATATCGAATATCAAACCTACCAGATGGATCAAATATCAAACCTACCAGATAATATGGAACTAAGTGCTCGTTGCTTTGCACCCCTCACCAACCTGAGGGTGAAACTTACGACGCATGCTGTCTCACTCTACAGTTAGACATGCCACAAGCTCTGACAAGCGTTTGATGCCCATTCTTGGATGAACTGTTCCGATTTGCACAGGCGGCGACCCCCTGGCGGAGGGAAGCCTGGTGCAGGGGTCACCGGACTGCAGCACGAAGGATGTCGGGCTTTGAGTCCAGCTGAGTCAGCCGATTCACCACAGCTTTTTGGGGTTGGATGTTTTCACATTGAGATTTTGAGTTGGTTCTATGACCCAGCTGTATCTTCTCATGAAGATGGTCCGGGAGAGATGGCTTGACAAATTTGATGGACTATGTTCGAGAAATTCGGGGAGAGGTGGCTTGGCACCTGCAGTAGCAACCCATTTAGATGTCTCGCTTGATCAGAAGGGAAAGGCATGTGCATTTGTTTGCAAATGTGTGGCTGCCAGAAATCCCATATGGTGAGTCTTGAGGGAGCCAGAACGGTACGCCAGCTCCCAAGGTTTCTCAATCAAGTGAGGAAGCTTGCTCCAAAGGACTCTTCAAAGGTTTTGCAGCTGCAAGGGGTTAGACCCAGCCATCAGATTCTTCTGGGTCTCTTAAGATCGAGAGTTCCGGCACTCTTGGAGACAAGAGAATGATGGTGCATTACAATTATCGCTCACCCACTGACTATGTGTCCAGTGTGTTTGAAGCCTGCAGGAGTAGTTCCGACTGTGTGCAAAGAAAGTTCTTCCTGGTTTCGGAATGTTTTGGATCAAGCTTTTTGCTTCAAGGAAAGACAGGTCAATAGGAGGTAGCAGGTGTTCCACTGTGTTCCCTTCGCATTTCAAAATGGCAACCATGATGGCGGCTGCCATGATGATGCATCTGGTCTTCTCTCAGGACACGCCTGACAGCTGCGTGCTTGATGGCAGTTGCTCAGATGCTGCTGTAGTCCTTCAGGTTTCCTCTCTGCAAAATCCACCAGACTGCAACTGGATGCTTGGAGCTGCTGGAAAGAGCTGCGATGATACTTGCCCCGACACGTGTGACCCTGCACAGCAGCGGGCCCTCCAGGGAAACGCCCTCGTCGTAGAAATGCAGAACCAGGGAGTGACCTGTGACAACGCTCAAGGCAACCCTCTAACGGTCCCTACGTCGACCCATGACACAGCCCCATTCATCGACGGCAACGACGATTGTTTCTCCTGCAAACTCCCCGACTCGGACTCCGAGTGCAACCAAGAAACTGGGACTTCGAGAAGACTCTGCTGCTGCATCCAACAAGGAGCAATCAACAATGATCCCCACATTCATACCCTGAGAGGTGCGCATTACACACTGTTGAAGAGTGGCAACTTCTTGGCGTGGAGCTTTTCCAAGGCTTCAGTGGATTGGCGCCTGTTGGCCGCTTACTCCGGTGCGAAATCGCGGTTCACCACTCAGTCGCTGTTGCTGCTGGAAAAGCAGAGTGGACTGACTTTGCAGATGACAGCCGAAGACTGTGGATGGCAGATGAAAACGGAGCATGGATGGCGCAAAGTGCAGCCACAGTTGTTGTCCCATGGTGCTGCGAAGCTGAACATCCAGGAAGTTCACAAACACACCCAGGATCCTTTGATGTTTGAGTCCGTGATGGTTCTGCAGATGCAGCAGCCAGGCGGCAGCATGAATGTGGCCAGGCTATTGACGCACTGCGGCCCCAAGAAGTGGTTGAATTTCAAGGTGAAGATGTATGCCAAGAAGGATTTGGACTATGTGGGTGGAGAGCTTGGAGGTGCACCACGCAACCAAAGCCACCTGAGCTTCTTGTCTGCCAAGCTCTCCCTGGTGATGCAGAAGGATGCCGAGTTCCAGGTGGGGACCTGGGCTTCATTGGGTGGAAGTGAAGCTGCGGAAAAGTTTTTGAAGTCCAAACAACTTGGAACGGCTTTGCTCAGCGCCGAGACCTGCACGGAAGCTGCAGAGCAAGAAGCGGAGAAGATCTGTGCCAAACACCTCCCTCGGGATGACCATCACGCAGAGGTTTTAATTGACTGCGTCTACGATGTTTGCCATGGAGGGGGTGAAGCAGATGCTCTGAGTGCAGCAGCATTTATCTCTGCTTAGGTCTGACCATGTCTGACCTTCTGCCAGCTATTTTCATTATTTTCAGTGTTTTCAATAGTATCGCCATGTATAGTCAGCAAGCAAATGACTTGCCTGGAGACTGGGCCAGCTCCTCTTTTGGCCATGAGCTTGAGCATGTGGTGCCCCGTGGGCTTCCATCGATTTCAACTGCAGCCAATGGACACTATGTCCTGGTCAGCCTGAAAAAAGTACCGATGCAGTTGTGAGCTTTCCCTTGTCAGTTGCAGCTTGTTTTATCTTTTATTACTACTTCATTCGCTGTGCTGATTTGCATGCATGTTGTTTCAGAGCGAAGTCAAAGCGGAGGAGATGGCATCGCTGCATGCAAAACTCCACCAGAGAAGGTGGGACGGCAGACAACACAGATGCAGCTTTCCGAGTTTTCGGGATATACACCGAATACCCCGTTACTCACCACATTTGATACACCATGTAACATATCTTATAGACTATGTTTTGATATTATAATACAAGAAAACACAACCGTATTGTATCATAGAAACTAGATTACTAGTCCAACTATCCATATTGTAGCATATGATACCCAAATGTCAATGCTTTGGAATGAGGCGTTAGCAACCCCGTGGCTGCCCATGGGCCCTGCCCAGTGGTGGGAGAGGCTGCGCCGACTTTGCTGGGCATGCCCCTTAAATTGCTGTTGACAGTGAGGTTTAACGGGAAATATAATGATTGAATACGATTGACCGATGCACTCTACCAATTGGGTCCGTTTTGGATATTGTCGGTTCCTGAGCCAGCTTGATCGTTCATTCCATCATCTTCCATGCATTTGCAACCTTTCTCTTGACTGGTCACGTTGTGTTTCCTTGGAGTCACCCAGGGTGGAGCGCTTGTGAGCTGCAGGTGGGGAGCATGACCTTTGTCACCTCCTTCCAAGTCCCCAAGTCTCCTAAGTCTATGTTTTAATCGGGCCAAGTTCCTGTGCTTGTGTAGCACATGGCGAATCATTCTGCATCGCACAGATTGATGGTCCGAATTCAATGATCTTCAAGTTGCACAACAGACTGTGACTAGACCTCAGCGAATAGCCCAAAGAGCAAAAGGGGGGGGAGTCGGATCACTTCACAAGCCAGTATTCCAGTTATGCTGCAATCATGCTAAGACATATTGAGTATGTGACAAACAGAATGACTCCATGAGTCACGGTTCAAGCTTTGGTGTCCGTGCATTACGTACTGTCAAATCATGGATGAAGACACCATTGGAAGGTTTGCAGACAAGGTCCCCATAGAGAAGAGTGACATGGAGCCAAGCCCAGCGATTCAACGTTTGCAATAAGACACCAACTTCCCAGTGTTCCATTCTAAGTTGATGCAAGAATAAAGAAAATTCAACACAAATCAACAACATGCATCCAAATGACTCAGAGATTTACAAAACGAGGAACATCCGGGAGCTAGTTTCTATGTATATCATGCAGTGTTTAGTGATGTTTTTGTTTTCATCTCCCAGAAGATCCGATGTTTGCCAAACTCACCCCGCCATGGGCAGCCTGCGCAGTCTCTCGCCGCTTCTTGTCGCATAGCTGGCAGCTGCCACAGGTGCCATTGAGTCATACCCTGGAGGATGCCTTGATTCAGCAGATGGTGCCTCAAGAGGCCGTGGCCATGGGAGGTGTTCAATGCTTCCATCCGATTGATCCCTTGGATCTGCTGCTCTATATAGGTATTGTAACCCTTTGTCCTCGTGGAATTATTTATAGGAAGCCAAGAAAGGCAAAGCTTATCTTCCTAACCGTCGAAGTTAGCCCAAGAAACATTCCTTCACATTGGCATGCATTGGCCATGTTCAATTTGTTCAAAATCTTTTCTGGTGAGCCATACTTTTCGGCCCCAGCTGTGTGGACAAAGATGCCACAATGCCCAACTTACATCGAGCTCCTGGGATTCCTGCACTTGGCCGGAGCAAGGCCTTGCTGGGATGTTGTGTGTCGTCCAAGTGCGAAACAGATCCAACCACTACAATGATATTTTTTGGTACAAATCATGCGATTTCGGGGTATAATACGGTATGCCACATTTTTGGACACACCCACGTGCACACAAAGCATTTGAGATGATTGGCACAGCACATGTTCTCCATTGTTTTCCTCAGGCCCGAGGTTTTGATTTCAAACATCGGGATGAATGCAGACTGCGCCTGGAATGGGTCAACCTGCAGGTGGCAATTTTGCTAGCTGCCTCCTGCTTTCCGAGGCACTCGGCTTGCATCCTATACCTCGCGTTTACAGTACTGACAATACATGTGTGGTGATATTTGCATGTATCGATTATATAAATGTATGGAATATATGATGTACTACTATGTTGTGTTGTATTATCCTACATTGTCTTACATTATCATGTTATGTCATCTTCCGTTGCGTGATATTGTCTTGTGTTATGTCATTGTATTTCCAGTATCTTATATAATGATCTTATATCATGTGATGTTATATTATTATGTTGTCATCATGTGTTTCCCCTTAAAAGTCATGTATGTGTATAATTATATATGTATATACATACACGGTATATACACACATCTAGTCTCCATATGTACAGTGCATATACATATGTTGTGTTATATAATGATACATTGTGTTACATTGTGTTGTATTGTGTTGTATTGTATTGTACTACTACTATTATTACTATTATTATGTCGTATTGCACTATATAGTATAGTATATTACACTCCATTACATCATATGCCGTTCGATCATGTTGCATCATGTTATTTCATCTTGTACACATTATTTTATTTTCCACTGTGTTCGCCATAAACAGAGATGCCTTCCTTTGCATTCTTTTGTTTGCTGCCGAACGAATTGCGGGGTTATGTAAACACTGACATGGTCACTATGAAGGTCTCCCTCTGCTGACCGGAACGTGAAAGTGCCATGACAGGCTATGTTCGGACGCCTTTGCGAGAACTCCACCCAGGAGCAAACCTTCTCATTTTGTGGCCAGGAACCTCAAAAATCTTTGCACGAGGTTTCACCTGTTCAAGTTTTGACTTTGGCTTGAATCTCCACCCCACATGTTTGATGTCATTGCATCACCACTCGTGCACCAACGCGGCCAGTGGCTCCAGAAGTGCACAAAGACTCGCGCTGGGATTTGGCCAAAGCGAACTATGAAGACGTGAGATGGAAGGGATTGCCGGAACATCAAATGTGTCAGTATATTATCTCAACATATCTCAACATATCTCAACATATCTGAACATGTCTGAACATGTCTCAACATTGATTGTAGGAGAGTTAGGTTCCTCCTATATCCACACTGATTATGGTTGGTTGCCTGCCCAAAAGTACAAGTCTTGTTTACTCTTGTTCGTCCTTTACAAGTCATCTTTACATGGCTACTCGTGCCATCCGCCGTCGAGGGTATCTTCGGACCGCACAGGACAGGAAAACTGCGGATTGTCTGACCAAGTCCAATATGTTGCCACAAGCTGCACTTGGGGAATTCGTTTTGACATGTCAGAGCTCTACACTAGGCAGGAGAATGTCCATTTAGGATAGTTCATTTGCTGATCTTTTCAACACAGCTGGGAATGTAATATATAAACCCTCGGAGATTGCATCAAACTTTGGGTGCCGTGATTCAATCCAGACTTTGATTCTGTGAGCAAGGATCCCCATTCTCAACCCGATGCTGTGGCACACACGATCGCAGCAATGCATGCGGAAGGCATGCTGGAAACACCTCAGGACCAGTCGTTGCAGGAAAGTCATTCCCAAGCGCTACTCCAGTTCTCGCAACTTTGCACGTCGACAAAGCTGTGGGTCTCATGTTTCGGACCTGCATGCGTGTACCTGTATGCCATATACCTCTGAAGCTGCACAGATTTGCAACTCCAATGTTGCTGATTCACAGGACTACACCTTTGCCATCAAGACCCTTGGGCGTAAAGGCCTGTGTTGGATACTCAGGCTGAACTATGCTGAAGGCTTCAGCTTCTCCACTTTTCATTTGGTCAGAAGTTGAGGCCCCTGGTGTAGCGTGGGAGCACAGAATTGGGTAATGTCACGGTAATGTCTAGTAAATTTAGTACTGATCATCAAGTTTTTTGGGGCGCCCGGGTGCCCAATTTCGACCCAAATCCATTGGCCATTCACCCATGAGGTCAGCAAGCCTTGAATGTGCTGGAGTCCATGGTCCACATGGGTCCTCCGCCCAATGTGATCCATTTCAATGCGGCCATTTCGGCTTGTGAAGCTAGTGGATATTGGGAAGGTGCACTTGCCGTGGCAAAACCAACTTGGAAGCTGTTCACTTTCTTACAATTGAGTATGGGGCAAAATTGGGGTGCCACAAAATGGATGGCCACGACATTTGCTACTCGACCCATTGGCGTTTGACTTTTAGTTTTGTTGCGGCGAGCTTTGGTGCACCACGGGATCAGTATGCAACTGTTCAGAAAAGCAGAGAGACATGGACAGAGACAGCGAGAGAGAGAGGGAGAGAGGGAGAGAGGGAGAGAGGGGGGGGGCTATGTAATACTATGTTTCTTGGAGCATATTGATTCTATCGTACGTGTGTTTTTGTTTGTTTTTTGTTTGTATTGTCGGAATGAGTGACCTTTTTGTGATTTCGCGAGTCACCTTGGCGCCTTCAGTTGTGTCTCCCTTGTCGCAGGTGCATTGATGCTGCTGCAGCAAATGACCTTCCTGGGTATCAGCCCAGATGTCATCAGCTTCAATGCGGCCATCACTGCGTGTGGTCGGCAAATGCAATGGCAAGTTGCAATGGACCCATGGCCATGTCTTGAGGGATTGGCATCCATGACCCAGCTATCTAAATGTCAATCTAAGACCAGGGTCTTGACACATACGCTTTTTGTGCAAAGCAAATGCCACAAGGGATTCATTTATCTTGGAGCCTCACAAGTTGCTTTACATGTTAGATGGACAGTGCTCAATCTTCCTACTTGTACCTTATTGGTTCCGCTACTTGTCAAGTTGTTCCAGTGTGGACACGGGGCGTCGACTATTTTACTCCTGCAAGGCAACTTTTGGCAGATTTACACAGTTAATTTTGGTACAGGGGTCTTGAGTTATGTCGCATCTTCATGTTGAAGTCGCATCGTCACTGGCGCCTACCGTACGAAACAGCTTTTTTCTTAATCTTAGCAATAGTTGATTATTATGAAATTGTTGATTTCTCTGCGCGCCCACAGCGTTTTGTTGGTTATCTGGTTAGTTGCATGTCTGTTCATGTGTTTCTTGTTTGTGCTCCCTGCCCATTCTGTTCAAGTTTTGCTGCTCGATTTTGGGGAANTTTTGACCTCGTTTTTTTTGGGGCACCCACAGCCCAACTTTCTCAAGTACGACACAGCTGAATTCTTTGTTTCTGGCGAGCTTCTGAAGAACGTAAACAAAGGAAATCCT
>BGPT01000189.1:324857-423101 GCA_003297045.1 Symbiodinium sp. clade C Y103 | reverse complement strand
CCAGCGGAGCCCCGAAGCCCACGGGCCACACTACTTGTCGAAGCTTGTCTGGTGAACCGTTGGGGGGCGCCTCCGAAACGCTAAAACACCATGGAAGGCTCCTTCCAGCGGAGCCTCCCGAGCCCACGGGCCAGTGCCTAACGTCACCTTCTGATCCACCTAGAAAACTACTTCTGGAAGCCTGTCTGGTGAACTTTTGGAAGATGGCACGCTGCTACCAGCGGAGCCCCGAAGCCTGTCTGGTGGACCCTTGGGGGGCGCCTCCGAAACGCTAAAACACCATGGCAGGCTGCTCCCAGCAGAGCCTCCCGAGCCCACGGGCCAGTGCCTAACGTCACCTTCTGATTCACCTAGAAAACTATTGTCTGGTGGACCTTTGGGGGGCGCCTCCGAAACGCTAAAACACCATGGCAGGCTGCTCGCAGCGGAGCCTCCCGAGCCCACGGGCCAGTGCCTAACGTCACCTTCTGATCCACCTAGAAAACTACTTCTGGAAGCCTGGTGAACCTTTGGGGGATGGCACGCTGCTACCAGCGGAGCCCCGCAGCCTGTCTGGAGGGCGAAACGCTAAAACACCATGGCAGGCTGCTCCCAGCGGAGCCTCCGAAGCCCATGGGCCAGTGCCTAACGTCACCTTCTGATCCACCTAGAAAACTACTTCTGGAAGCTGCTACCAGCGGAGCCCCGAAGCCTGTCGGGTGGACCCTTGGGGGGCGCCTCCGAAACGCTAAAACACCATGGCAGGCTGCTCCCACCGAAGCCTTTCAAGCCCACAGGCCAGTGCCTAACGTCACCTTCTGATCCACCTAGAAAACTACTTCTGGAAGCCTGTCTGGTGAACCTTTGGGGGATGGCACGCTGCTACCAGCGGAGCNCGAAACGCTAAAACACCATGGCAGGCTGCTCCCAGCGGAGCCTCCCGAGCCCACGGGCCAGTGCCTAACGTCACCTTCTGATCCACCTAGAAAACTACTAATGGAAGCCTGTCTGGTGAACCTTTGGGGGATGGCACGCTGCTACCAGCGGAGCCCCGAAGCCTGTCTGGTGGACCCTTGGGGGGCGCATCCGAAACGCTAAAACACCATGGCAGGCTGCTCCCAGCNGGATGGCACGCTGCTACCAGCGGAGCCCCGAAGCCTGTCTGGTGGACCCTTGGGGGGCGCATCCGAAACGCTAAAACACCATGGCAGGCTGCTCCCAGCCACCGTCTGATCCACTTAGAAAACTACTGTCTGGTGGACCTTTGGGGGGCGCCTCCGAAACGCTAAAACACCATGACAGGCTGCTCCCAGCGGAGCCTCCGAAGCCCACGGGCCAGTGCCTAACGTCACCTTCTGATCCACCTAGAAAACTATATACTGTCTGGTGGACCTTTGGGGGGCGCCTCCGAAACGCTAAAACACCATGGCAGGCTGCTCCCAGCGGCCTCCGAAGCCACGGGCCAGTGCCTAACGTCACCTTCTGATCCACCTAGAAAACTACTTCTGGAAGCCTGTCTGGTGAACCTTTGGAGGATGGCACGCTGCTACCAGCNCCACGGGCCAGTGCCTAACGTCACCTTCTGATCCACCTAGAAAACTACTTCTGGAAGCCTGTCTGGTGAACCTTTGGAGGATGGCACGCTGCTACCAGCGGAGCCCCGAAGCCTGTCTGGTGGACCCTTGGAGGGCGCCTCCGAAACGGTAAAACACCATGGCAGGCTGCTCCCAGCGGAGCCTCCCGAGCCCACGGGCCAGTGCCTAACGTCACCTTCTGATCCACCTAGAAAACTGCTTCTGGAAGCCTGTCTGGTGAACCTTTGGGGGATGGCACGCTGCTACNGAGCCCACGGGCCAGTGCCTAACGTCACCTTCTGATCCACCTAGAAAACTGCTTCTGGAAGCCTGTCTGGTGAACCTTTGGGGGATGGCACGCTGCTACTAGCGGAGCCCCGAAGCTTGTCTGGTAGACCCTTGGGGGCGCATCCGAAACGGTAAAACACCATGGCAGGGGCCAGTGCCTAACGTCAACTTCTGGAAGCCTGTCTGGTGAACCTTTGGGGGATGGCAGGCTGCTACCAGGCTGCTCCCAGCGGAGCCTCCGAAGCCCACGGGCCAGTGCCTAACGTCACCGTCTGATCCACCTAGAAAACTACTGTCTGGTGGACCTTTCGGGGGCGCCTCCGAAACGCTAAAACACCATGGCAGGCTGCTCCCAGCGGAGCCTCCGAAGCCCACGGGCCAGTGCCACCTAGAAAACTATATACTGTCTGGTGGACCTTTGGGAAACGCCTCCGAAACGCTAAAAAACACCATGGCAGGCTGCTGCCAGCGGAGCCTCCCGAGCCCACGGGCCAGTGCCTAACGTCACCTTCTGATCCACCTAGAAAACTGCTTCTGGAAGCCTGTCTGGTGAACCTTTGNGAGCCCACGGGCCAGTGCCTAACGTCACCTTCTGATCCACCTAGAAAACTGCTTCTGGAAGCCTGTCTGGTGAACCTTTGGGGGATGGCACGCTGCTACCAGCGGAGCCCCGAAGCTTGTCTGGTAGACCCTTGGGGGGCGCATCCTAAACGCCAAAACACCATGGCAGGCTGCTCCCAGCGGAGCCTCCCGAGCCCACGGGCCAGTGCCTAACGTCACCTTCTGATCCACCTAGAAAACTACTTCTGGAAGCTTGTCTGGTGAACCTTTGGGGGATGGCACGCTGCTACCNAGTGCCTAACGTCACCTTCTGATCCACCTAGAAAACTACTTCTGGAAGCTTGTCTGGTGAACCTTTGGGGGATGGCACGCTGCTACCAGCGGAGCCCCGCAGCCTGTCTGGAGGGCGAAACGCTAAAACACCATGGCAGGCTGCTCCCAGCAGAGCCTCCGAAGCCCATGGGCCAGTGCCTAACGTCACCTTCTGATCCACCTAGAAAACTACTTCTGGAAGCCTGCCTGGTGAAGCTTTGGGGGATGGCACGCTGCTCCCAGCGGAGCCTCCCAAAACCACCACCACTGCCCTTTTTCTCTGACGCGCTCCCCCTTGCCGTCGGCTGGGGTCGGCGGATATAGATGTCGAAGACCAGCAACAAAAACTAGCTGCTAATTTCATCTAATTTCCACATAGCACTTTTGGGTGAAAGCTTCCAGGTCCCTCGACATGAAGGCCTTCGTCCTGCCACGTTTGCGAGCAGGTCGGCATGGAACATGGAGACACCTGAGATATTTTAGCATGCAGCAGTGGACCTGTGGTCCTGCTGTGCTGCCACATCTGACAGATGATGCCATCAAGCGCCATTTGGGCGTCGGCGGCAGCCACAACTTGGGCGTCCTCCAGGCTGTCACGGCCCACCTCACGGGCGAGGCCAAGTGGCTGACCGAGGGGGCAGAAGCCGTCAAGGTGCAGCTGGCGTCGGTACTGATGGAGTACCGCGACAAAGGGCGTGCGGCCATTCCACCCGACGCCTCGCCCGTTTTCAAGGACTTGTGTGAGCACTCCGCTAAGCCGATGTTGGAGGATGGCTTCAAAGGTACCTCTAAGGAATTGACGCAGTTGCAGCTGGAGTACATCATGGATGAAATGCGAGGCTTTCCAGATGTTTTGGCTGACGATCTCCCAGCCGACCAGTTGGCGAAGTTCCACGTGGCGATTTGTGGCGCCGGAGTCCATGGAATCTCGGTGGCCATGCGGTGCCAGAGGGCCGGCATTCCCTACACCATCCTGGAGCGTGACACGGATCTCAGTGGAACATGGCATCAAAACATCTATCCAGGGGTGCGTTGTGATACCCCTTCGATCACTTATTCGTTCTCTTCGGATCCAAACCCCAATTGGAAGTACTACTTTGCCTATGGCCACGAGGTGAAGGAGTACATCAAAAGATTGTGTGACAAGTATGGTATCACTAAGAATTGTGTGACCGAAGCAACTGTGGAGAGTGCTACGTTTGATGAAAGCAGTAGCACGTGGCAGATAAAATATCGCAAGGATGGTGAGGTGAAGGTCATGAATTCCAACGTTTTTGTGGCGGCCGTGGGGCAGTTGACCAATCCCTCCATCCCAAAGATTCCCGGACAAGACAAGTTCAAGGGCCCAGCTTGTCACACAGCTCGCTTTATCCCCGGGTTGGACTTCAAGGACAAAAACGTGGTGGTCATGGGAACTGGTGCGACAGCGATGGGTATCTGCCCTGAGATTCAAAAGGTGGCCAAGCATTTGGCTGTTTTTCAGAGCACCCCGCAGTGGTATGTGGAGATTCCCAACCACAAGCGGCCCATCAGTTTGGAGGAGCAGTGGTGCATGCGTTACGTTCCTTTTTATGAAAGATGGTATCGCTTCAATACTCTTAGACAGATTGTGGGGTCCTACATTGATGTGTTGAAGTCGGGGTCAGATGCCAACAAGACGCTGGAAGAAGAGTTGACAGAATACATCAAGAGGAAGGTGAACTTTCGCCCTGACTTGGTTGAAAAGATGGTGCCAAAGTACCCACCCATTTGCACCCGCATGCTGGTGGATAACAACTGGTGTACTATGATGCTGGAAGACAATGTGACTTTGATCAATGGCCGAGCTCAAGAGATTAGAAGTACTGAGGTCGTAGGGCCAAAAGGCGAAATTCTTCCTGCAGATGTCATCATCTACGCCACCGGCTTCCAATCCACCCGCTTCTGTACTGCCTCCTTGAAGATTTTTGGCAAAGGTGGGGTGGAACTTGGGGAAGATTGGGGCCTGGAACCAACTGCCTATTTGGGGTTGACAAGGCCGAAGTTCCCGAATTTCTACATGACTTACGGCCCGAACACCAATGTCAGCTCAGGTGGAAGTATCATTTGGTGTGCTGAGATTGCTGGTAGGTAGATTGGCCAGTGCGTGGCTGCAATGGTACGCTATGGATACAAGGAGCTGGCTGTGAAACCAGAAGTTCACGAAGAATACAATGACTACATCACTCAGGAGTTGAAATGGACCGCCTGGGATGACCAGCGATGCGTGTCATGGTACAAGAGCGGCAAAGCCGGGAAGGTGACCAACAATCTGCCCATGGGCCTTGAGGAGTTTTGGGGCAGGACTCGAATGGTTCACCTGGAAGATTTCAACACAAAATCAGGGCCTTAGTTGTGTGGCCAGTAGTAGTGCTGCACTGCCCACGTTTCAAAAGACAGGATGAACCGTTTTAAGGATGCCAATTGAGCGGCCTGTAGCGCATTGGTGCACTCTTTCCGTGGAATAGATGCATACTTGTACAGCAATAGTGCCACATTTTGATCCGCCCAGAGGCACCCGTTCCAAAAGACAGGTATGAACCGTTCTACGGATGCCAATTGAGCAGCCTTTAGCGTATTGGTGCACTCTCTCGTTTAAATAGACATACATGTGTACAGCTTTAGTGGAACAGATTGATCCGCCCAGAGGCACCCGTTCAAGAAGACAGGGATGAACCGTTATAAGGATGCCAATTGAGCAGCCTTTAGCGTATTGGTGCACTCTCTCGTTTAAATAGATATACATGTGTACAGCTTTAGTGCCACAGATTGATCCGCCCAGAGGCACCCGTTCCAAAAGACAGGGATGAACCGTTAGAAGGATGCCATTTGAGCGGCTTTTGGTGAGAGACACATTCATCAGGTGCATCAGGTGTGGCGGGCTGGTCTTACACATAAGACCGGCAGTTGTCAAGGTGCTACCAAAAGCATTCACATATCCACCATGGCAGTGACATTGGAAGCAACTGCATATCTTTCGGTGGCGAAATTGGCACTTGGCCACAGGTGAATGATGCACTTCTGCCAGCTGGGTGACCCCTTGAACATGGTGCACATCTTCATCCTCAATCTGCCACTTGGAACAAGTCTTCAGGATCATCATAACCATCATGGGAATCCCTAAGAATTAACCAAACAATCTCGCATAATTTACACCAATTGTACTGCTCACTTGGAAGATTCTTGTGCGCCACCTCGGCACTAGCAGCACTGCCAATAGCTTAGGCCACGCAGACCTGCAAAGCTCAAGCATGCGACTTGCTGCAAAATGCGAGTGGATCTAGGAGTTGCCCGCCATTGTATAAGCTATGGTACGTTTGCGTGTACACACACAAATTATATTACATGGTGTCATATCCATGTGATCACTTGCACCTTTACACATTTTTAGTTGGATATACACATTGATGAATCATTAATGTATACTTATTTCTCTGTGTTTGATGTATGTTGAATATGGGTCACTTCTAGCATGATTATATATTTATGTATTAGGTATCTATAATTTCTTGTGATGGAATGTCCTTGATCAGTCGATGTGTCCCAATATGTCCCAATATGTCCCAATGGTGTTGCGCACCGTGCGGTGCTCGCTGTGCTCGGCCACCTGCAGCACGGTGATGCCGGTCATGCGGTGATGAAAAACTCCCCGGATCGGCACAGCGTGAGCGATTAGCCATTAGCGATTCGCTGTGGTGAGAGAAGAAGATGAGAATGGTAAGTCTTATGATTTGATTTTTTAACCAAAAGATGTGGTTCAGAATGTAATTTGTTGACATTTTCTTGGATTGATAGGAGCTGAAATCAGACCAAGAATCCCTTTCCTGGACCATGTCCCTGAGGAAGAGATTGCGGAAGCATTGTAAGCATCAGAAACGGAGGTGTAACACACGATAACCCTTAGCCAGTTGGGCACAAGCCATAATCCAATTGGATATGTATAACTACCTATAATCCAGTTGGGTATGGCCATTGTAAATATTGGTATGACGGTATGACTACCTATACCTCACGAAGCCTGGTCTCAAACATTTTGCATTTCCCCACCTGATTGTATGATAGTCGCAATTGACACCGAGCCCAAGGTTAGCTGCAAGGACGCTTCCCAACTACTGTGGGCACAAGCACCTTGATGCACTTGAATTGGACAAATCATGAGGGACGAAGAGAAAACGACTATTGAAAGTCCTGTGCAGCACATAAGGTGTTTCCCAAACTAAGGGAACCAAAAAATAATCTGAAACTGATCAATTTATTTAATATAGATCAATTCTGGAGCGGGAACACCATGGTTTTGGGGTACCCCGATCTTGGGAAATG
This sequence comes from Symbiodinium sp. clade C Y103, assembly GCA_003297045.1. Classification (NCBI taxonomy): domain Eukaryota; class Dinophyceae; order Suessiales; family Symbiodiniaceae; genus Cladocopium; species Cladocopium sp. clade C. Next base: position 416,049 of record BGPT01000189.1, on the reverse strand, counting down.
GTCATGCACAGCACAGCAGCATTCTTGTTAGCGGTTGGTGCGCACAGTGCTTCACCAAGGAACATGTTGCCACATCTCACAAGTGATGGATGTGCCTGTGCCGTTTAGCATCCATCTCGCAATTTCTCATCATGCTAAGCATTGCTAAGCGTCCCTGGCATGAGTTTTCTTTGCGACCTTCCAAACTCATCTGAACTCCACCAAGAAACCGTTTGATTAACATTGACTTCCGAGGCTTCAGGACAAGGTTTTTGGACTCACCTTCCACCCCACTCTTGATTCTAGTGGACATTGGTGCCATTTTGATTGCATAACCGGCGTAACCCTAGCTGGGCATGGTTTCACCATAAATGCAGCGGATCTCCGAAGAAAATGTGAGATCTGCTGGACTGGTGCGGAGTTGGAAGTCGCCGGACGATGAGACGAAGACTTGGGACATCTTGGCACAGGAGAAGATCTCTGTCAGTACTTCAGTAGACTGATGAGAAACCATCCCTATAAAAGAGGTTTATGAACTTGGGCCAGTATACCTCTAAACTTGGATGATGTAAAATGATCACCAAATGAAAGGTGATTGGGGATGGTTGATTAATTACCGGGTTTACCACATTGTAGGGATTACTCTTGGCATTTTCAACGTGGCCTGAAAGTGTTACGCGCAGCCAAAGATTGGCTCAAAATGTTGACAATTTGCTAAATGTCATGGGCGTGAGCCCAACACCTTTCATATTTGCGCAGCTATGGCTTCTGTGTGCTGCTGTCCGGCCATCCATCGATAAGGAAGTCCGGAGCAATTGATTTGGGTAAAAAGAGTGGGAAAGTCAAGAGTTATCCCACATGCAGGTCCTCAGTTCAACAATCTTCTGCAGAGTATTGGGTTAGCAAATTTGGTTGGTTTCTAGTGGCTTCTAGTAGTTTGACACATGCGAACGGTCAATGAGCCATCCACGCAAGCTTGACCAAGGACTTTGGGCACAGATCTTCACTTCTGTTTGAGAGCAACGAGGTGAGGAACAGGTTGTCAGGTTGTGTTTTAGAGTACAGTATGGCCAATTGATGGAATTTTGCGCAAGAGGTTTGTTTGCGAAGGTGAATGAACTTCGATCTGGAACATATATCCGAAGAGTTCCAAATTTCTTGATAAACATTGATCGATCGTGGAGATCCACAAGACTTTCAGAGGAAGCTTTTAGCCCAGTTCACGGTTTTGTGGATCTTGCTGTTCCGAGGCAGCGTCGTGCCCTGAAGAAGCGCAGGAGAAGCTGCGAGCGCAGCTGCAGGGCTTGGGCCTTTCGGGAGAAGGCGATCCATGCCGTTGGCCGGGCATTGGATGCTACGACAGCTGCAATCTGTTCCAAATTCGCAGCAAAGAGGCCACTGGAGATTTGAGTTCCGTGAAGGAGATGACAGCGCTAGAAAATCTGCTCCTTGCAGGCAGCCAGGTGACTGGCAGTGTCGCTGACCTGAGAAAGCTGGAAGCACTCTGGGCCCTTGACCTTTCCGGTTCACAGGTTGTGGGCGATGTCGGGGAACTATCAAAGCTGAAAGACCTCTCGCTCCTTGACCTTTCCCAGACACAGGTCTCGGGCGATGTCGGGGAGCTATCAAAGCTGCAGGGTCTCGGGACGCTTCACCTCTCGCAGACACGGGTCATGGGGGATCTCGCGCACCTGTCGAACCTCACTCTCTTTCAACTTGACCTGTCCCACACCCACGTGTCGGGTAACCTCGGGGAGCTATCGAAGATGAACATACTCACGGGCCTTCGCCTTGCACAGACTCAGGTGATGGGTGATGTATCGGCGCTATGGAACATGACTGACCTCCAGGACCTTTCCCTGGCACAGTCCCGAGTCCATGGCAGTTTCGGCGTCATCAGCAGGATGCCCAACCTGGTGAAGGCCGACTTGTCCGGCACCGCAGTGTCCGGGAACCTGGAGGAATTGAAGCCACACTGCTGCCAAAGACTCCGGGAACTGCACCTTGGAGTGCCAGGCTCAGTTGTTTGCGGCATTGTTTTTGCATGTTTTTTGTGCAAAACTGCGGCTTCACACTTTGAAACCCGCCTTTCTTGCTTGTGAGGATACACAAGTTCAGATTTCGCCTGGTGTTGCTGGCAGCGTTCGAATTTGGTTGTTTCCAGCTTTGCGATCTTTCAACGCTTGAAGCTCAGATCTTCTTTGCGGTGCATTTTTGTTGCTTTGATTCAATGATTACTGGACATGTAGCAGTGCCCAACCCCCCCTGGGGTCGGGCTCGCCTGTGTGACATCCGGTGTCAAGACATGTGGTTTGCATTCCAGTACTTTGCATGTTCTGCTTCTTCTTTCAACTTTAGAAAACACAAGTATTGTGGGCCCTTGAAACCTTGCAAAATCAATGTTGCAGCCTTGGACTCGCCTCCCTTGCAAAAAGGATGGGGGCTTCGATGATTATTTTAAAACAAGATTTGGAACATGTTTCAGATGCAAGCATGGCGTGGTGTTTGAACCTTTCTTTTCGTCTAGTCTAGGTTTGGCCACACTCAATGTTCAAATAATGCTCTTGAGTTGTGGCTACCACAGTTCACACATTGTAAAAATCGGGTGCTTTGATGGCCAATAGAGACCCCTGGAACGGCCAGTTTCTAATGCAGGGAGCGTGTGCGAGGCCAAGAACAAATTCACAAGGAAGGCTTTCACATTTGACCCACAATCACCATGCCAGCAATGTTTGTTTAATGAGCTTCACATTCTCAGCAGATGGCGCGATTGTACACACTGTCCACATCCTACACATCGACTGAAACAGATGTGACAGGGTCGCTCGCACGGGGTAGGGCAGGGAAGCAAACAGAACCAGATCTGCCAGTGGAATGTCATCCATGCTAGGTTTGCAAAGGTTGGTTGCAAAAACTGTCATGCTCTTCAAATTTATTGTAAGTGTTTTCTGCTTTGCGCGAGATAGATCGAATATCGAAATAGAGTCGTCAGTGACACGTGATATGGAAGGTCTCACGCAACCCTGGTGGATGAGTGTGCTGAGAAAAGGAGAACATGGTCAGTTTGTATGTTGAGGAATGGGCAAACGACTCCGATTTTCATATTGAAACAGCAGTTTGACTCCGATTTGCGGCTTTGACCTTTGGAAATTCCCAGTACCAGTCCATCCACATACCTTGTTGTCGCCCAGCACCCCTTTAATGATAAAGTCTTCCAGCATACATTCCGCGCAAAAAAAACAACGGTTTGAATTGAGACGCCACTGAAGCCAACTGACTGAGGAATCCAGTAGAAAGTGTTGCAAGCCACCAAAGCACTGGTTGCAGTAGTAGTCTTTCACAGCTGCGCCAGTGCATTGTTTGATGCCTGGTAGCTTTTCCATGATTTTGTATCGCCGTCATCGCCGTCTATCCGGAAGTAAGGGAGGCTCCAAACAACGCCCGGCAGGGTGGAGTAACAATGGTTGTGTGTGTGTCCTCCCGCAGCTCCCTGCCTTGTAACTAAGAAAACAAAACACAATGTGAGCATCGCCACAGGCATTTGGTCTTCGCCACTGGCATGTAGTCTCGTGAAATTGAATTTATTGACAAATGCCTGGTAGCGTTTCCATGTCATGGATGGCATGGCAGCCTAGGTTTTGATAGCATCGATAGCTTGGTTTTATCAGGAAGAGTCACCACATTCAGCGCTTCAACAGTTTCTGTGCTCACAAAGAGAATCTTTGTTCCATGCAAGATGGCTGCTAGGTCAGTGGTAGCAAGCTGAATGTCAGCGTCAATGATCTGCTGGTGCCTTTGGCTGGCACGCGAATCACAAGCATTTTTGCCGCAGGATGCAGTCTGACAGGCGAGGTCCCGCAGCTTGTAGAGAGTCCCTTGGGCGCGTCTTTGCAGCTGCTAGACCTCTCAGCCAATCGCTTAGACGCAGTCGATCTCTTGCTTGTGAAATTGAGACTGGATATTAGCCGCAATGAAATCCCAGTGCGCGTGAGCCCGCGCGTCATCAAATCCGCGGCTAAGTCTGGAACAGACCTGTGGATGATGAACACAGAACTGGCGAACAAGAAGGAAATCATGGCGAATTGCTCCAACGAGCTGCAAATGGAAGAGATCTGGACCCCGAGGGAGACCAGTGGATACTCGTGCCATGAGCGGGTGAGGCCCAATTTTCGTGTCACGCCAGAGCTGTTCTTGCCCGAGTTCATGTGTGCGTGTGGCCCAGGCCACTTTGGTGCCGGCACCAACTGCTCGGCATGTCCGGAAGACACTTTCAACGACCAGATGGATCAAAGGAAGTGTCAAGCCTGCCCTCAGGGCGGCAAGGCTCCCGCTGGATCTCAAGCCCTTTCAGAGTGCAAGTGCCCATATGGTGCACCTGGGAAGTTCGAGAACGAGACCATGTGCCTATGCGACCGCGGTGAAGCGCTCACTTCTGACCACGAATGTCGTTCCTGCGGCAGACTGCACCTGGTTTGCAATGCACCAGGAGGCTTTGTAGCCACAGCGCCCTTGGAGCAGGGCTACATCCGCTTGAAGGAGCCGTCGGAAGACATTTTCCAGTGCTTGGATCTTCAACATTGCAGAAACTCCAGCTGCGCGCCAGGACTGGGATTGGGTTGGATGGAATGTGTTTCGAGACTCAAAAGGGCTCAACATGCTAGATGTCTTGAGGGCGGGTCCTGGGTGAAACAACCTAGCTGATGTGCAAATTGTGTTCAAGACATGGTTCGATTCTTTGTTGTTTTTGCCTGCTAAAGTTTCAAGGACGGTCTGGCCCGCTATGCGCTTCATGTGCTCAAAGCTACCGTGCAAGCAAGAAGGTCTGCGTCGAATGCAAGAACGTTTCGTCGGAGAAGAACCTTTGATGCAAAGTGAAGTGGCACGATTTTCATTGCATCAAGCCATCCAAAGTATGGGATGCTCAACAGCTCGATCACATGACCTCCCAAAGCTGCCAACGATTCTGAATTAGCCAACATCATGTGTTGAACTTGGATCTGCCACTCTGAGCCAAGGAGACTTTCAATCGGATTGGGCTGCGCAGCGACTCTGGTGATAGTGGCTGCCACAGCATGGATGCTGAGGCACCAGCCAACACCCTGTGGCCACTGACCGATGACACAGTCATGATTGGTAGCAAGAACAGACATCAAAGGAGGCATGACATTTTTCCCAAGATAGTGGCTGCTTTTGCAAGTTGAAGATCGACAAGAAACATGGTGACCTTGCCCGTGTTGTTTTGGGGAATTGTCGTGTTTGTTTTTTGGCGTGATCTTGGAAGAATAAACGTTTGAGATAAGTCCAAGTCTCTGAAAAAATGNTGCTCTGCAACCTGCAGGCAGCACGTGCCACGGCCGAGCCCTCGCACCGAGTGCCTCCTGCAGCTGATCATGGCGCAGCTGGCAGCGCTGCTGCAGCTGGCGCAGCTCTGGACGGTGCTCGGCGGCTTGACACCTGCAATGAACCTAGCGGTAGACGCAGCAAATGTCGCAGATACAGATGACAGTGCGCAAGGAATCTTGGCAGCGGATTGTTGAGTGAGTCCCATAGGATGAATAGTAGATTTATGGAGATTTGTTCTTGGTTGGGAGCAATGTTTTGCTGGGGGTTCGATGAAAGCACGAAACAGGAAAAACAGGACGCTACTCGTCCTTGCGGGTAGCGCACATCATCGAATTTTTGGCATGAGTTAAAAATGAAACCGAAAGGAAATCGATGGAAATCGTGTCTTTGACACCCAAAAGCACCCAAAAGGATCAAAACGGACTTTCCCAGTTGTTTTCTCTCAAACTGGATGCCGAAAACTCAAGATCAATCAGTATAATCCTGTGATTCAGAAATTCAGAGTGTGTGCACAGCAAAGGCGATGCACTGCTTGGATACCTGGAAGCCTTGCAATTCACCAGCTCCGAAGTGCAAAACTTCCTGGCTCTACAGTGTCTTTATGATGCTCGGCTGATTTGAGGAGTGTGCCTTTGCAACTCCACAGGCCTTCAAGGCTGTTCCATACTCCAGGGCGGCTTTTGAGGCTATTGAATCAAGATATGAAAGAAGATTTGTTTCTATCGATTTTTGTGAACATGTCAACTTGCAATCTTGTCGACTTTAAGGACGGCGTCACCGTGCGTTTACTGTTTGCGCTTGCTACGCCGCTTGTTCCTTTGCTGCTACTGATCGCTTGTGGCTGCGTGGAAGTTTTTTCACGCGGAGTGGGTGACTTCGTTGCAGTTGACTGACGGGAGCGGTGCATGCTTGTTGCAAGTCGTAAATTGGGGCCTGCCATCCAGAAGAGTTGGCTGTTCTTGCGACGAAAACAGCCGCACTTTCATAGCTTTTTTGGTTTCAGGCATCCGCATCGGGCTGCGGACGCTCACGGTGCTTTTCATTGGTGGTGCCTCCGGCAGTGCGCAGCTTTTAGCCTGCCAGCGAACAGATGGTGCAGGCCGATTCGACATTTCCACAGCTGATTTGAGCTTCAACGACGGACTTTCAACGTTTCATCCGAGCTTTTCCCTAGTGAGGCAACTTATAGGCTCATGTGTTTTTTTCTCTGGGCCTCATGCCTTGTGCGTTTTGTCAGGCACGCAGTTGGGGGAGTTTGCCTTCCGCCCACTTTTTCCGCACGAACGGTGCGAAGAAGCCCTGTGGGTTTTGAGCTCAGTCTTTTTGAATCAATCTTTGACATCCTTTGATCATTCAATTTGAAGAGTCAGCAGGGATAGATGGTGCAAAACAGATCGTTCACGTCAAGAAGGAAAAAGGTTGACGTTGTATGAGGTTGTTCCAAAGGCAGTGAAATGTGGGATGCCTGGATGCCTCTCGAACATTGCGTTTCCGGTTTCCTTGTCATCATGATTTGTTGGCGTTAGTGACTGTCAGTGCCGGAATCTGAGGTGGATAGGATTGGTTGGACCACCGCCATTTGCTACGGCTTCTTCATTCCCTGCTTCCTGGGCTTTCTGTTCGCTAAGCAGAATATCACGATGCGCAAGGCCAAAACTGTGATGATGCAGACTGCCCGTGACAAGGGGAAGGTCATAGTTCGGCTGCAAGGTGCTGAAAGCGAGCAATCCTTCAAGGACAGAACTTGTGCAAAGTCCACTAGCAGGTGTTTGCATTCCTTTTCCTCGAGAGAAAGGATTGTTGGACAAAAAACGGCCACAGCTACCAGCAAGTGTATAGATGTAACTAGTATATATTAGTATCATTGTAATGTTGCTATTCAAGTAGTATAAAGTATGACAAAAGATTGCAGACAGCAAAAACTCATCATGAATCACGTGTGAACATGACTTGGTCCATTTTAAAGGCCCACCCTGCCGCTGCCAGCTGTGCCAGGATGCCACGTTATCCAAGCGCCTGGCAGGTGCTGCAGCTGCCTGCGTTGCCATAGATGTGAAAGGCCGCGCGGTCGTCGAATTGCAGAAAGATGCTGTGATGCTCGGCCTATTAACGGCGAGTTTGTCATAGTTTGCCTTCGAGGGAAACACCCATGCCATGCATCATGCAGTTGTCGAATTGCAGAAGATGTCTCGCCTAGGATTGTGACTCCAGCTGTCATGGCCAGAGCTTCGGAAGACGGGGAAGCTCGGGCTGAAAAGGAAGAGGCATGCTGTGAAGCTCGGGCTGAGTAGCTGTGAAAAGGAATTGATTTCACAAATCTGAAATTGCTGAAATTGCCTGTAGCTTGTCTTCACCTGGAATATCATTTCCAGAGGTTGTGCAATTTCTTTGCAACTGCGTCTCGTTGCAGTTCGTTGCCGTTCGGGGACTTTGGTCCCTTCTCCTCGCGGGTTGAGAGTTCATAGGAATGCCTATCTTGGAGGGGTGCTTTTCCACTTGAAGTGATTGGATTGATGGAGGTCACAACAGTGGCCCAAAGGCCAAAGGGGCCCTTCAGATAGCTGGGAGATACCAAGGACAGATCAAGCAGTTCCTGATTCATTACGAGTCAGTTATCCCATCACAGTTGTATGGGGCTGTTCCTATCAGTTCCATCACGTTGTATCAAGTGTATCCTACAGGTCCTTCTATATAAGGAGTTATGATTTATGTTTGGAACCCTCGCGAACAGTTTTGTCTTTCAAGCTCGCGAAAATAGAATTGTATTTTGCGAGAGTTGCGCACGAATTAGACATCATGAATCAGTATTAGTATCATCTAGTATCATTCTACATTTATCCTAAGGGAGATTTGCGCCAAAGTTAGACGCAGTAGCATGCGAAAGTGAAAGTGCATTTTGAAGTGGGTGGCCCAGCAAGGCTTGCAAACATAAACCCAATGAGCGACAATCTGTGGTGAGAAGGGATTTTGTGATGCTAGCTGCATGTTTACAAGGCTATCAGGAAGTAATCTATGACTATTTGATACTATTTGGCAGGTAGTGACCGAGTCTGCATAAGAGGTATTGTTGCTGCACATGGTCCCGCAAAATCAACTTTACTTTGAGCTCGCGAAAGTTTCGCGAGAGAAAAATAATATTCCGTGAAGAATTGTCCTTTCCAGATGAAAGAATTAGCATATCCCAGTTTTCTGTTCTGGACACAGTTGGACCAGAATGGGTTCCCATCCGTTCTTGCTGTAAGTTTTGGTAGTGAGGTGGAGAGTCTCGTCTTCGGCGCCGACGTCAAGGAGGCGGAGGTGTTGCAACGCCATGTGATGGCGCAGATGCTTATGGAGCGAAGCATTCTGGAGGAAGAAACGGATCGTGACTTGGATACCGAACCTCCTTGTGCAGTACCAAATCCACATAAACGCAGGAAAGTCATGTAGCACCCTATTTTGGGACATACCCATTCAATTCGGTATGTTCCAGAGCATGTCGGTTCATGTTTCCTCAAGGATTGATCAGATGGAGGTCCCTTCAGCATGGCATCGAACCTCGCGTTTTACGAGTTGGGCTGAAATGGGCTGAACTTACTAGAATGCAACTCTTCACAGCTCTTCAGTGTGATTGGTAGCCGGTAGCCGCCGGGTAGCCATCTTAGACTTTATCATCATTTCATACTGTAGGTCACTGTACGTCTTAGGTGCTTCGTCGTCTGAGGTGTCATGCTGGGTGCTAAACAGCTGTTTTGCAAGTATGCCACTCCGTTGCATTTCAGTGGTTCCTTTTGGGGTGGCTGCTACATGCAAAAGAGTTGGAGAGGTGTGAATGGAACAACAAGCAAGGCGTTGCCTGAAACCTGTTTGGGTCCTTTCCCAAAAGCCAACAAGTCCCCAACTTCTTCTGTACCCCCGGCGAAGTGTTGCGGAGGCCAAATGCGAAAACGTCTGGATGGAGGTGTGCACCAAGGTGGCTGCAGCAGCCTTGGTCTCGGTGCCTTGGAGAGTATCCATGTATCATATATGCATCATATTGGGATATGCATCAGGCATCGATGTATGACGATGTATGACATGCTTCTTTGCATCAGTGTGTACACATCTCAATGATATACCCAACGTAAACAGGTTGTGCATTTGTTTCGGAATGAACTCCTGTTTGTATAACGCAATCTTGTTACACATCATTGCGATTCGAAGACATCTATTTTTGCATTCATGGCATTCCGTTGGAAACCTCAGGTGGTGGCTGTGGACAACCTGTGGCTCTGCGTGGCCATCACCTTGGGGATGGCTTTGGTCATCGGCCTGGCGCAGCCCTTTGCTCAGCCGCAGATGAACGTCCTGCAGAGCGCCTGCTTCGCGTGTGCCTGGCCGTGGGTGGGGGTCTCTCTGGAGATTGGGTTCTGGATTCTGGACGCTGACCCTTGTTGAACATCAACCATGATAGGCAACAGCAGCCTACCTTTGATTGGCCAGATTTGGTTTGTCAAATGTCACAAGGTCTACTCGCTTAGACAATTACGTGGCCCAAATTGCCGCCTCTCTTTTTTCCCAACCACATGATTCGCAGCCGGGCCACGCCATTGAAGTCCCTACCATCAGAAGGCTTGGTCGTGGGATGATCGGACGGAAGATCAGTTGCTGATGGCCTTAGCTGCCAGCATGAAGGGGTGTGAGGGGTGATTTGAATGAATTTTAGTGCCTTGGTGACACCACAGCAGACCAGGCTTGAACAGCCCCACCGGTGATTAAGGATTATCCGATCATTCCCGTGATTCCAAATCAACACCTTATTGATCTGTTCCCAGAAGCCACCAGCCTAAGCCATGGTGAGTAAAAACGTCCATGTCCTTTCGAATCCTTGAATCTACGGTCCCAAAAAAGATCGAAAAACAATGAAGAGCCCGTAGTCTGACCTTGAGCTGCTCATCCATCTATTCCTTTCCATTCGCATCATCCAAGGCCTGGCCCTGGCGGCCGTCGGTTTCCGACACCACATGGCCCTGGCGCGGCTGGCGCTGACGGTGCCCTTTGTGCTGCTGGTGCTGCAGCTGCGGCGGCCGGATTCACCTGAGATGCTGGCGTTGCGGCTGCAGCAGGAGACGACGAACAATAAAGTCTCCATTCGAACGCCGCCAACACTGATGGGTAGTGAGGTAACCAATCCAAATCACCCATATTTATACATATAACATATTGTCAAAAAATCATTAGTAAAAAATCATCCAGATTGATTTTTGCAAAATAAACCAGTGGATGGTACATCACAGAAGCTTTTCGCATGAGATGGATCATTTTTTGACCAAATGACTAGATTGGTGGCTCCAGACAGAGCCAACTGGAAAGCGGTTGGTAAATACAATCCTGGTGTTCTTGTGTAGATTCTAAAAGTTGTTGTTACAAAGGGTAGTCATGGGTAGCCACCTAAACAAATACAGAGAGAATCAATTGCCAGTTGGCCACCTGACAGAGATGTTTTCGATTTGTTTCATTTGCTCTTTCGGGCATTCAACCAAACGCTCAGCACTTTTCAGAATTTATGCCTAGTGGTCGGAGTCAAACACCATTCGTGTTGTGGGCGGGCCCACACATCTTGGGCGTTTGTTGTTTGCAGGACACACCTATCTAAGAGAAGACTTGAGATCTTTTTGATCTATCGCAAGGGTTTCTCTTCAAAAGCGGCATTGCTATTAAGCTGATGGGCTCAGACCATCAGCCGAGCACACAAAAAACATTCCCGCAGCAAATGTTGATACAGTATCTTGCTCATTATGGTCATTGCAATTAACTAATTAGCCTATATTAGCCTAGCTGCACGGGAACATTACCATGTTGTCCTCAGAAATTCTCAATGCCTCATCGATCCACCATTCGTGATGCTGATTTGGGAAGAAAGCACTTCGCGATTCGCCGGAGGAGTTGGAGGCCAAGATCCACGAGGGGCCCGTAGAAGTCAGCGCCGAGCAGTTTACCTAAGGATCCGTTTGGACCTTGGAGGCGTGGGGGAGATGTTCTTCAACATGTTTTTTTTTAACAAGGAGATTTTGATGGCATCCAGAATCCGGCCAAGATGTGAAGACATGGACTTTCTGCCCTTGAGTGATGGAGTGTTTTTATCTGTGTAGTTTTCAATGAGCACACCTTCAGAATCGTTCCGTGGCCGTGTCTGGGTATCCACACCAAAACATTGCAACACCGACTTTTCCTGAAGGATTTGCGAGAGATGGTAGAATGTAATGGAAGATTTAGCCAATATGAGTCGATCAATTGATTCAATTGATGATTATCAAAATGACATGGCACTAGCGAACAGAACACTTCCTTCGGCATCAGGCAGATCTTCACAGATCAAACTGGAACCTTCAGCCTTGGACAAAAATGGCACTGCAGTCTCCAGCACGGCAGCTCTCTGCAGTTGTTGACCACATTCTTTCTGAGGATGAATCGATCACAGAAGGGCCAGATATTGGACATCTCGGACATGTTTGCATGTTGCATATTTTGCCGACTTTGATTTATGTTCACAGCAGTAGCCGATCCGTGAGGGTCCGAACTAGCTGGAGTGGCCGCCCCAGGCCAAGCAGGCAAGCAGGGGTCATTGCACTAGGGGTAAATCTTGTAATGGAATCCGTGGATCCAGGTGATGAAGGTCTTCGGGATCCAATCTTTTGAACGGCAAAAGACACACAAGGCTTTACATGTTCCATGCAATTCCATGGGCTAAATGTGTCTTCAATTTCCTACACACATACGGATCTCACATGCATCGATTACCCATCTTCAATCCCTTTGGATCTCAGCAGTTATTTGCCATGTGACTCATGTGTGCATCAAGGCATAAGGGACGGACTGTGTTTCATGTGAAGCATGTGGCAACATTGCAACAGGCCACCATTTCTCTGTCGTTTCCATCCCTGCAACTTTGTTCGTTTTTCGTACCATTTTTTTGTCGTGAATTGTACCATACAACTGGAAGGTTGTGTCTGAGGGCAAGATATGTAGTAATTGCCGGTCGTTCAGATGTCCATAAATTCTGGGGGCGTCCAACGCCCCCTCTGAGGGTCCAGCGGATTTGCGCCAGGCGTTGCCATGGAAGCAACACCCAGAGGTCAATCTCCTTGGAGTAAAAAGATGCCAAATTGGGAGTATAGATGGGCACGGTATTTCATTGGCAAACTTTGTGTCAGGTGTGACTAACATTCTCAATAGGATATGTGACATGTGGGATCAAAAGTTGTATGTAATTTGTACCACCCAACTTTGAGTTACAAAATGATCAAAGTGGGCCTCAAAAAATCTGGGTTCTCCTCAGCAAATTAAGGTGTGACTTGGTTTGTTGATTCCCAAGAGAATAATATGACGCAGGATTTGCGCCTCCCAACGTTTGTAGATGGCTGGCTCAAGTCTTGGCAAGAAAAAATAATCAGATCAGCACAAAATCCGGAGATACCACGCCCAAAAAGGTTATTTTCCCAAATGCGTAGCGAAGGGTTCTCGTTTTACTTTGGGGGTCTGGGGGTTGAGCTGTGTTCGCTTGACGCCGTTCAACCGTCCGCAAAGAGTCCGCAAACCGTCCGCAACCATCTGCCAACTGTCCGCAACCGTTCCCGTGGCCACCGTATGGCCGTGCCTATGGAGAAAGCTGCAAACGGGATCATTTTTGGAGTTTCAAACTTGTTGAACGTTCATTTCGGGTGCCAGGTGTGGCACATTGTGGCCCCCAACGTGACGTGTCGAATGTCGTTTTGTGTGGCAGGCGCAATACTTTTGCGTCGTTTTCAAAAGATGTTTTGCAGTTTCCGTGGCAGGCGCAGCACTTTGGAGGTGTCCATCTTCATTTTTTGTGGCAGGCGCAGCACTTTAGACGTGTCGCGTCGCGTATTGTCGCGTGCTTTTTGTGAAACTTATTGTCATGGCTGCTTCAAGTGGTGAGAACGTGCAAATTCCGTGGCAGGCGTGGCATTTTGTGAGACGTGATGAAAATTGACGGAAGCCTCGTTCGAAGTGCTCGTTTTCGAGCTTTCAAAAGAGGTCGTCACGTCGTTTTGTGTGGCAGGCGTGGCACTTCATGGCATTCCAACATCTGAGATGCCATGAAAATTGATGGAAGCCTCGTACGAAATGCTCGCTTTCAGCTAGCAACATGTCTTGTCTCTGGATTTTCTGTGGCTTCGCCTTCGCCGTGCCACGGGGGAAGGCTCCAAAACCTCTCATGTTTGAAGGTTTCCAAAAAGGCTATAATGTCGTTTCGTGTGGCAGGCGTGGCACTTCGTGAGATTCTCACGTGTCTGAAAAAGTGTCGAAAATCGTTCTGTGTGGCAGGCGCAATACTTTTGTGTCGTTTTCAAAAGATGTTTTGCATTTTCCGTGGCAGGCGCAGCACTTTGGAGGTGTCCATCTTCATTTTTCGTGGCAGGCGCAGCACTTGAGACGCGTCGTGTTGCGTGTTTTTTTTGCGAATCGGTCAGGGCTGCGTCAAGTGGTGACAACGTGCACATCGTGTGGCAGGCGTGGGACATTCTGAAAGTATCATTTTGCGTGGCAGGCGCTGCATTTGGTGCAGATCCGTCGTGTGTGGAACGACCACTGTAGACTTGACCTTCTCCACTCTCTTTCCGCACTTTCCACTGCACACTTGACACTCCACATCCCCAAACCCAAATCTACACACACTTCACACTCCACACTCACACTCCACGCACTACACTTCACACTTTATACTTTACACTTTGCACTCCACAGTCTACACTGTTCACTCCACACTCTTCACTTTACACTTTACACTTTACACTCCACGCTCCACACTTGACACTCCACACTTCACACTTTACACTCCACACTCGGCCCTTACACTCCACAGTCTACACTTTTCACTCCACACTCTTCACTTTACACTTTACACTCCACGCTCCACACTCCACACTTGACACTCCACACTTCACACTTTACACTCCACACTGTACACCTTACACTCCACAGTCTACACCTTACACTCCACACTGCACACTCTACACTGTACACTTTACACTCCACACTCTACACTTTACACTTTACACTCCACGCTCCGCACTCTAGACTTTAAACTCCACACTCTATACTCCACACACAAAACTTTACACTTTGCACTTTACTTGACACTCCACACTCTACACTTTACACTTGACACTCCACACTTTACACTCCACACTCTGCAACTTGCACTTCACACTCTGCACTTCCCACTTTACAGAGCACACTCCGCACTTTTCATTCCACACTATCCACTTCGCACTCCGCACTCTACACTCCACACTCTGCAACTTGCACTTTACGCTCTACACTTCCCACTTGACACAGTACACTCCGCACTTTTCACTCCACACTCTACACTCCACAGTCTACACTTTATACTCCACACTTCACACTTCACACTTTACACTACACTTTACACTCCACATTCTACACTTCACACCTTGCAATCCACACTCTACACTTTAAGCTCCACAATCTCCATTTCACCACTCTACACACTACATTCCACTCAACACCCCACTGTCTTCACACTCATTACTCTGCACTCTACCACCTTCCACACTCCACAGTCTAGTATGGCAACAGTGGAATAATTCACACGATTGTTGAAAAACATGTTTCACAAAAGTGTTTTACGTGACTGCATTCCGGTTCGTTGGTTGGTCTTGTTTTTTTTGGTAAGTACTCCTAAGGCAGGTGAAATTGAAAATTTGGCGCAGCAACCTACACATGGGCCTACAGATGGATGGGTCATTTGTGGCACCGTAAACCATCGGAGATCACGATGGCATATTGAGATCACTTTTGCAGCTTTCATCTTTGGACCTTCCTGGTCTCTAAGATGACTATGCGTTTCCCATCTCTTATTCCGGTGTTTCTTGTTGGTGCAGTTGGAAGGAGAGTTTTTCATGGTTGAAAGGTTGGTACTGTAACTTCATTAACGCACTGCTCTCAGACTTCTGCTACCAGGCAAAATGTCGTTCTTGTCTCTGAACGATTGCTCACAAACACTTGCGTTTGATGCTGAAAGGGCATGAAAATATCCTGACAGCGGGACCTCCAAAAACCCATCAAAACATGCTATCTGTTACGAACATGTTGCTTGAATATTTTTTTGGTAAACAAACCAAAACGGATCATCCGTCCTTCAGCATCAAGATTAGCAAATGATTTGTCCAGTTCAGCGGGGTTTTACGCGGTAAAATCGAATGGATGTCTGGTGGAACGCGAAGAAAATTGTCATGAGACCTGCCGCTGTAGTGGACTTGGAAATTGCCAGACCAGATATGACCTGATAGGATAGCGAGATGTGTGAACATTCGCATTTTCAGTGTGGCCTCAAAGTGTTGTGCGCAGCCAAAGATTGGCTCAAAATGTTGATGTTTTGACAAATATCATGGGCGCGAGCCCAATACCTTTCATATTTGCACAGATATGGCTTCTGTGTGCTGCTGTGCGGCCATTGATCGATGAGGAAGCCTGGGCAGCGATTGGGGTAAAACGAGTGGGAAAGTCAAGAGTTACCCCAAGGCTACGAATACACTATAGCAAGATTGAGCCCACATGCAGGTCCTCGGTTCAACAAACCATTCGCGGTGTATTGGTTTCTAGTGGTTTGACAATTTTGACACATGCGCACGGTCAATGAGCCATCCACGCAAACTTGACGAAGGACTTTGGGCACAGATCTTCACTTCTGTTGGAGAGTAACAAGGCGAGGAGCAGGTTGTCAGGTTGTGTTTTAGAGTACAGTATGGCAAATTGATACAATTTTGCGCAGGAGGTTTGTTTGCAAAGATGAATGAATTTCAGGTCTGAACATTCATTTATGAAGAGATCCAAATCTTGATAAACATTGATCGATCGTGGAGATCCACAAGACTTTCAGAGGAAGCTCTTAGCCCAGTTGATGGGGTTGTGGCTCTTGCTGTTCCGAGGCAGCGGAGTGCCCTGAAGAAGCGCAGGAGAAGCTGCGAGCGCAGCTGCAGGGCCTGGGCCTCTCGGGAGAAGGCGATCCATGTCGTTGGCCGGGCATTGACTGCTACTACTGCTACGTCTGCGAAATTCACAGCAGCCAGGTGACAGGAGACCTGAGTTCCGTCAAAGAGATGACGGAATTGACAAAGCTGGACCTTAAAGGCAGCCAGGTGACTGGCAGTCTCGCTGAGCTGAGAAAGCTGGAAGCACTCTGGGCCCTTGACCTTTCGGGTACACAGGTTGTGGGCGATGTCGGGGAACTATCAAGGCTGAAAGAACTCAAGCTCCTTGACCTTTCCCAGACACAGGTCTCGGGCGATATCGGGGAGCTATCAAAGCTGCGTCTCGGGACGGTTCACCTCTCGCAGACACAGGTTTCGGGCGATGTCGGGGAGCTATCAAACCTCACTCTTGCAGAGCTTTGCCTTTCACAGACCGGAGTCCAGGGTAATATCAGCTTCATCAGCACCATGCCCGCCCTGGTGAAGGCCGACTTGTCCGGCACCGCGGTCTTTGGGAACTTGAAAGACTTGCAGAGAGGCTGCTGCCAAAATCTCCGGGAACTCCACCTTGGAGTGCCAGCCTCAGGTCGCAGCAATGTGTTTTGTGTTGTGAAAAGGTGCAGATTGTTTTGTGTTTTGTTTTGTGTTTTGTCTTCTACAGTTTGTTTTGGTTTGGTTTCTTTTCTGGCAAGGATACACAAGTCCGAATATTCCGGCCTGCTGCTCACATCTTTCTCGACGAGCCCGTGTTCCTCCCAGTTTTGCAAACCATCAACGCCGGCAGCTCAGATGTACTGCCCATCCTGGAGAGCTGCCATGTGATTTACACCAGCCTTTGGTTTTTCTTTTTTCAAGCTGAAAAACAAAACTAGTTTTGTGTTTTGTGATGGAAACCTTCTTCATCTAAAGCTGCGGCTTTTTGAGGCGCCTCCCAAGAGGGTGTATTTTCCAAAAAATTGAACAAGAATCATGAAATCAGGTACGGTATTTGTTGAATATGTATTAATATTTCATGATATGTCAGGTGCAGAGGTGTTTGTTTCGTTTGGATCTTTTGAAACTCTGTTTTTGTCGAGTCTTGGTTTGGGCATGTGGCTTCCCAAGGTTCACAACAAATATTTCAGCTGTGGCTCCCAGGGTCGCCCATTGTTGACAGTGTCTTTGGAAGTTGGTTCTGTAAAAAATTGATGCCCTGGAAATGGCAAGGAAGGGCGGGCGAGACCAAGAAAGCAAAAACAGCGAAGCGTTGTCAATCAAAATGTGTACATGCCACCGACGTCATATGATCCCAGAGAAAACCAAGTTGTTTGGTGACATTCTGTTTCATGGGCTTGACTCAAGCTAGTCAGCTAGTCTCTGGAGGGCTAGATCGAAAAGAACTGACTGTGAAACACTTTCTACACATCAAGTCATAGAGGCTGTATTTGTAATTTAAACCGGTGTAGAATCCGTGCGCAAACATGTCATACCATACCAAAGGATCAATGCATGCAACTTCAAGATACCGGGAACCCGGTACTTCAAGCACATACCTGCTACCGTGTCAAGCAAGGCCCCACCATGCAAGCTCCACGGAAGGAATCATGACAGGAGCGCCCACAGCTAGGAGAGTGGAAAGGAGGCAGAACCAGATCCGTCACTGGAACGTCATCCATGCCATGTTTGCAAAGGTCGGTCGCAAAAAATTGATGGCCGTCGAATTTATCGCATGTTTTTCTTTCCTTGCGTTTGCAGGTTTGTGCGAAACAGAGGTTCGTTCTTGCGCGGATGAAATTGGATGAGGAAGTTGAAATTCAACCTAAATTAGAGCAAAGCTACAGCAGGCAAGCAAAGATAAATGCTGCCAGAAACCAAACGATATCCAGTGAGCGTGCTGAGAAGGAGAGGAGCGTGGTCAATTCGCCCCAATTCGCATGTTGAGGCACCTGTCCATCCACATTTTTTGCAGCCCAACCCCTCAACAATAAAGATAATAAAGCCTTCAAGCACACATGTCCCGCAAAATCACAAGAATTTGAGTTGAGACGCTGTTGATACCGACCGAGGCCCATGTGGGATACGTCCCGTCGACATGCCAAAATGCCCGTCGACATGCCAAGTGATGTTCCGTCGACATGCCAAGCTCACACCGTCGACGTGCTAAAACGAACCTNACATGCCAAGTGATGTTCCGTCGACATGCCAAGCTCACACCGTCGACGTGCTAAAACGAACCTTCGACATGTTAACCAGGCGATGTGAAAACCAGGCTGCCACCCAGGGAAATATTCCTTGGAAAGCTACGGTCCAAATCCGCCCGGGTCCGTGCCGGGTCCGGGATCCTGCGGAGTCGGGTCTGTGCCGGCCCGTGTGGTACTGGGAAGTATTTTGTGCAAGCTTTGAAGCACAGTACTGCGCAACGGTGTCAAGAGAATGGGATGCNGGTCTGTGCCGGCCCGTGTGGTACTGGGAAGTATTTTGTGCAAGCTTTGAAGCACAGTACTGCGCAACGGTGTCAAGAGAATGGGATGCGGAGAGAAGAGAATGTCAAGAGAAGAAGGTCTCAAGAAAAAGAGATGCCGCAAGATAAGGATGCCACAAGAAAGAGACGTCGAGGGAAAGCGGCTAAAAAGACATCGGTTTCAAGAGACAGCGCTGGGTGATAGCTGGAGGTCTTGAAATTCAAGATAGCCTGCCCTGTACGTTGTCAGATTGAAATGGTGTGTGTTAGGAAAATATTGCGACTTGACTTCACTTATCTCAAACTCCTCTTGCCTAAAAAACAACACAGGTTCTCATGAGTCGTTACATGCCTAGTTCAGTTGTCTTGACCGCTTCAACTATGCTGTACCTTGCTGCACCATGACATGTTCAGTCTCAAGTGGCGTGCTGAAATCCACCGCAACCACAGGATCCATTAGCGAAGCCATAGCCGAAGTACCGGCATGATGCCTCCACTTAAGACAGAGNAAGTGGCGTGCTGAAATCCACCGCAACCACAGGATCCATTAGCGAAGCCATAGCCGAAGTACCGGCATGATGCCTCCACTTAAGACAGAGGCTGTGAGAGTGCTTGAAAATCGACTAGCGAGCTGATATCAGCTCATAGTGGCCACCTGTTGCCAACTGATATTGCCAACATTCAGGATATGTTTTGTCACATGTCCTTGCCAAAGCCAGTGAGTGAACATCTTCCACGTAACAGCATCTTTCAACGTAGCAAGATCTTCAAGGTAGCAAGATCTTCAAGGCAGCAAGACCTTCAACGTAGCAACCTCTTCAACGTAGCAACATCTTCACCGTAGCAACATCTTCAACGTAGCAACATCTCAAACGCAGCAACATCTTCAACGTAGCAAGATCTTCAACGCAGCAAGATCTTCAATGTAGCACTGTCTTCAACATAGCATCATCTTCAAGGTAGCAAGATCTTGAACGTAGCAGCATCTTCAACGTAGCAAGATGTTCAACCTAACCCCATCTTCAACGTAGCAACAACTTCAACGTAGCAACATCTCCAAGTAGCAGCATCTTCAACAATTCAAGATCTTCAAAGTAGCAAGATCTTCAACGTAGCAAGATCTTCCGCAGCAAGACCTTCAACATTGCAATGTCTTCAACGTAGCAATGTCCTCAACATAGCAACATCTTCAACGTAGCAACAACTTCAACGTAGCAGCATCTTCAACATAGCAGGATCTTGAACAATTCAAGGTCTCCAACGTAGCAAGATCTTCAACGTAGCAAGATCTTCCGTAGCAAGACCTTCAATATTGCAATGTCTTCAACGTAGCAATGTCTTCAACATAGAAACATCTGCAACGTAGCAACATTTTCAAAGTAGCAGCATCTTCAACGTAGCAGCATCTTCAACGTAGCAAGATGTTCAACCTAACCCCATCTTCAACGTAGCAACATCCTCAACGTAGCAACAACTTCAACGTAGCAACATCTTCAAGTAGCAGCATCTTCAACAATTCAAGATCTTCAAAGTAGCAACATCTTCAACGTAGCAACATCTTCAAAGCCGCAACATCATCAAGGTAGCAACACCGTCAACATAGCAACGTGCATCATCAGCGCCGCAACTTTTTGAAGGTATACATTTTCGAGCAACATCTTCAAGGTAGCAACCTCTGCAACGTAGCAACATCTTCACCGTAGCAACATCTTCAACGTAGCAACATCTCAAACGCAGCAACATCTTCAACGCAGCAAGATCTTCGGCGGCTGAAAACAGTAATGCAGAAAAATTGTATCCGTCGACATGCCAAAACGGCGTCCGTCGACATGCCAACGGTGAAAAATTTCAATTTTCCTTTTAAAACTAGTATTGGCGGGAAATTGTTCTGTTGAAACTAGTATTGGCGGGAAATTTTCCTTTTGACACTGGTGTTGGGAAATTTGTTTCCGTCGACATGCCAACAGGGTTTCAGCGGCTGAAAACAGTAAAACAGTAAAACTGTATCCGTCGACATGCCAAAACAGCGTCCGTCGACATGCCAACGGTGAAAAATTTCAATTTTCTATTAAAACTAGTCTTGGCCGGAAATTTTCCTATTGAAACTAGTATTGGCGGGAAATTTTCCTATTGAAACTAATATTGGCGGGAAATTTTCCTATTGACACTAGTAACTAGTATTGGGAAATTTGTTTCCGTGGACATGCCAACGGGGATTCGGCGGCTGAAAACAATAAAACAATATGTATCCGTCGACATGCAAAACGGCGTCNACTAGTATTGGGAAATTTGTTTCCGTGGACATGCCAACGGGGATTCGGCGGCTGAAAACAATAAAACAATATGTATCCGTCGACATGCAAAACGGCGTCCGTCGACATGCCAACGGTGAAACATGTCAATTTTCCTCTTAAAACTAGTATTGGCGGGAAATTTTCCTGTTGAAGCTAGTATTGGCGGGAAATTTGCCTATTGAAACTAGTATTGGCGGGAAATTTTCCTATTGACGCTAGTATTGGTGAATTTTTTCCGTCGACATGCCAACGGGGATTCGGCGGCTGAAAACAGTAAAACANAAAACAGTAAAACAGTAAAACTGTATCGTCGACATGCCACAACGGCCCGTCGACATGCCAAAACGGCCCGTCGACATGCCAACGGTGACACATGTCATTTTTCTTATTAAAACTAGTATTGGCGGGAAATTTTCTTATTGAAACTAATATTGGCGGAAATTTTCCTATTGAAACTAGTATTGGCGGGAAATTTTCCTATTGACACTAGTATTGGGAAATTTGTTTCCGTGGACATGCCAACGGGGATTCGGCGGCTGAAAACAGNTTGGCGGGAAATTTTCCTATTGACACTAGTATTGGGAAATTTGTTTCCGTGGACATGCCAACGGGGATTCGGCGGCTGAAAACAGTAAAACAGTAAAACAATAAAACTGTATCCGTCGACATGCCACAACGGCCCGTCGACATGCCAAAGCGGCCGGTCGACATGCCAACGGTGAAAAATTTCAGTCCTATTAAAACTAGNTTGGCGGGAAATTTTCCTATTGACACTAGTATTGGGAAATTTGTTTCCGTGGACATGCCAACGGGGATTCGGCGGCTGAAAACAGTAAAACAGTAAAACTGTATCGTCGACATGCCACAACGGCCCGTCGACATGCCAAAACGGCCCGTCGACATGCCAACGGTGACACATGTCATTNATTGGCGGGAAATTTTCCTATTGACACTAGTATTGGGAAATTTGTTTCCGTGGACATGCCAACGGGGATTCGGCGGCTGAAAACAGTAAAACAGTAAAATTGTATCCGTCGACATGCCAAAACGGCGGCCGTCGACATGCCAAAACGGCCCGTCGACATGCCAACGGTGAAAAATTTCATTTTTCCTGTTAAAACTAGTCTTGACGGGAAAGTTTCCTATTGAAACTAGTATTGGCGGGAAATTTTCCTATTGACACTAGTATTGGGTGCCAACGGGGATTCGGCTGCTGAAAGCAATGTAACACTAAAACTGTATCCGTCGACATGCCAAAACGGCCCGTCGACATGCCAAAACGGCGTCCGTCGACATGCCAACGGGTAAATATTGCCAACGTCCTTTTTGTATTGCCCGGGTTCGTTTTGACATGTCGACGGTCCGGGTCCCGGCATGTATAGGAACAGTTGCAAGGCACCAAACCATTGGTAGTGGTCTTCCATGGTGATGCCAGTCCATCATTTGATGCCTGGTAGCTTTGCTATGCTAGGAACTCTAGTTGTTGCAATGCATGGCTAGGTGGGCGGTTGCAACCTGAACGGCAGCTTGCGGGACATGTTCAAGGCTTTGGCTTTCTCTCCATTGACCAGCATCCTTGCCGCAGGATGCGGACTCAGAGGTAACCTCAAAGGCCTCGAAGCTTGGCAGCACATGCACAGCTCGCTGCAACTGTTAGACCTCTCAGGAAATCGTTTGGATGGGGTGGATGCATTGCTGGCAAACCTGAGACTGGATGTTAGCCGAAATGAAATCCCCTTGCGCGTGAGCCGGGACGTCATCAAATCCGCGGCTAAGTCTGGAACAGACCTGTGGATGATGAACACAGAACTGGCGAACAAGGAGGAAATCATGGCGAATTGCTCCAACGAGCTGCAAATGGAAGAGATCTGGACCCCAAGGGAGACCGGTGCATACTTGTGCCATGAGCTGGTGAGACCCAACTTTCGTGTCACTCCAGAGCAGTTCTTGCCGGATGTCATGTGTGCCTGTGGCCCAGGCCACTTTGGTGCCGGTACCAACTGCTCGGCGTGTCCGGAAGACACTTTCAACGTCCGCATGGATCAAAGGAAATGTCAACCCTGCCCTCAGGCCGGCAAGGCTCCAGCTGGAGCTCAGGCGCTGTCCGCCTGCAAGTGCCCCTACGGTGCGCCTGGGACGTTCGAGAACCAAACGATGTGCCTGTGCGACCGTGGTGAAGCACTCAGTCACACGCAAAAGTGCGTCTCCTGCGTCGAGAAGCACCTCGTTTGCAGTTCTCCCACGGACCGTCTTGCGACAGCGCCTCTGAAGGACGGCCACATCCGCTTGAAGGAGCTGTCGGAAGAGATTTTCGAATGCCTTGATGCTCAACATTGCAGAAACTCCAGCTGCGCACCAGGACTGGGAAGGACTTGGATGTGTTTCGAGATTCAAAACGGCCGCAACATGGTAGATGTTTTGAGGGTGTCTACTGGCTGAAACAACCTGGGTGATATGCAAAATGCCTTCAAAAAGTTGCTGTTTTGCTTGCTGAAGTTCCAAGGACGCGCTGGCCCACTATGCGCTGCATGTGCACAAAACTACCGTGCAAGCAAGAAGGTCTGCCTCGAATGCAAGAACATTTCGTCGGAGAAGACTCTTTCATGCGAAGTACAGTGATGCGTTTTTTAGAAAAAAAGGATTCCCCTTATTGGATGCTCAATAGCGTGACCAAATATCTTTCCAAACCTGCCAAAGATGCAGCCAACATCATGTGTTGAACTTTGATCTGCCACTCTGAGCCAAGGAGACTTTCAATCGGATTGGGCTGCGCTGCGACTCTGGTGATAGTGGCTGCCACAGCATGGATACTGAGGCACCAGCCAACACCCTGTGGCCACTGACCGATGACACTGTCATGATTGGTAGCAAGAACAGACCTCAAAGGAGGCATGACATTTTTCTCAAGATAGTGGCTGCTTTTGCAAGTTGAAGATCGACAAGAAACATGGGGACCTTGCCCGTGTTGTTTTGGGGAATTGTCGTGTTTGTTTTTTGGCGTGATCTTGGAAGAATAAACGTTTGAGATAAGTCCAAGTCTCTGAAAAAATGNGACCTTGCCCGTGTTGTTTTGGGGAATTGTCGTGTTTGTTTTTTGGCGTGATCTTGGAAGAATAAACGTTTGAGATAAGTCCAAGTCTCTGAAAAAATGTTTCCGGTTGATGCTCTGCAACCTGCAGGCAGCACGTGCCACGGCCGAGCCCTCGCACCGAGTGCCTCCTGCAGCTGATCATGGCGCAGCTGGCAGCGCTGCTGCAGCTGNTGCTCTGCAACCTGCAGGCAGCACGTGCCACGGCCGAGCCCTCGCACCGAGTGCCTCCTGCAGCTGATCATGGCGCAGCTGGCAGCGCTGCTGCAGCTGACGCAGCTCTGGACGGTGCTCGGCGGCTTGACGCCTGCAATGAACCCAGCGGTAGACTCTGCAAACGTCGCAGACGCGGATGACAGCGCGCAAGGAATCTTGGCAACGGATTTTTGAGTGCCATAGAATGAATAGGAGATTTGTCCTTGATTGCAAGCAATAGTAGATGGGGCACGGTCCTGCCGGGTTTCAATGAAAGCAGGAGCTGCTTGTCGTTGCAGATAGTACACATCAAAGAAATGCGGGTGTGATTCAGAAATACAAGCAACCTTAAACACCCCCAAAATTCATCATGGCACCCGGAATTCCACAAAACATATTGTCTATTATGAACTTGGTTTGCTGGCCTGTAAGCTCCGGAAGGCAATGTAAATGCAGGAGATTGCGTTTTTGACACCTTCAAAAAGGAGCCTCCCATCGTTTTTCTGTGACTCTGTTACTGGATTTCAGATGTTGTCATCCCTCGAGCCGCACGGCAAAGGCGATCCACTGCTTGGATATTTGGAAGCCCTGCAATTCACCAGCTCTGAATTGCAAAACTTCCTTGCTCTGCAATGTGTATATGATTCTTGGCTTAGTTGAGGAAAGTGTCTTTGCAACTCCATTTGCCTTCATGGTCTTGTTTGAATCAAGATCTGAATCGGAGTCCAAGGATGGTGTAACCGTCCGTTCGCTGTTTGCCCTCGCTACGCCGCTTGTTCCTTTGGTGCTGCTGATCGCTTGTGGCGGCGCGGAGGTTTTCTCACGCGGATTGGGTGACTTCGCTGCAGTTGACTGATTGATTAGATTGACAGTGCGCCTTACAACTATGCAAAGGTGAACTGGAGTCTCCCAATCAAACATAATCAAACCTAGGCAGTTGGTAGCTGGCAGTTCTAACATTATAACATTGGACGGATCAAATAAAACATAATAAAGCACTTTAAGGAAACCAGTGGTTTTTCGATTTCCACATGGTGCAACTTTTGAACTTCTATGATGGAAGTTCTGGATGCTTTTGCTTCAGAGTTTCTTATTTCAGGCATCCGCGTTGGGCTCAAGATAATCACGGTGCTTTTCATCGGCGGTGCTTCCGGCAGTGCGCAGCTTTTAGGCTGCCAGCAAACAGACGGTGCAGGCGGCCGTTGCCGCGCAGTTGGTTTCAAGGTTCCAAGGTGAGAACTTCCAAGGTGTCATCCCACATAGGGTCAACTTCGCTACAGTTTTGGTACGCTCGGCTGGGTGCATTTTCTCAGGCGCGCCATTGAAGGACTTTGCCTTCCGCCCACTTTTTCCGCACGAACGGTGCGAAGAAGCCCTGTGGGTTTGGAGCCCAGCGTTATGAACCAATCCGACTGCGCCTCCGAAGACTTGTGTCTCCGTTGCTTCTCATGACCTGGGGTCATGCGCAACCTGAGGTGGATAGGATCGGCTGGGCCACCGCGATTTGCTACGGCCTCTTCATCCCCTGTTTCCTGGGCTTTCTGTTTGCCAAGCAAAACGTCGTCATGCGAAAGGTTAAGACAGCGGTTATGCACACTGCACGCGACGAAGGAAAGGTCATAGTGAGGCTGCAAGGCCTTGAAAGCGGGCAATCCTTGAAGGACCGGGCGTGTGCGCAAAGTCTGGGAGATGTCCTGTCATCTTTGCCTCGAGAGAAAGGATTGCCAGGCAGTCATAGCAGGCCACAAATACATCAGTATGACTCCAGTATGACAAGAAAACATGGCAACTTCATCATGAAACAATGCGATTCCAACATAAATTTTCCATGGTGAGAACGTTGCGTTCACTTCTCATGCGACGAGCTGTCCATGCTGTCCAGGATGCCAAGTTATCCAAGCGACTGGCAGCTGCGGCCGCTGCCTGCGTTGCCGTAGATATGAAAGGCCGCGCGGTCGTGGAATTGCAGAAAGATGCTGTGATGCTCGGCTTAAGCGGCGAGTTTGTTTTACGTAGTTTGAAACAGTTTTATTGATGCCTACGGCAAGTTGGAAAACCTTGCTGCCACAATTGAATTTCAAAATTCTGGGGATGCGGTGGAAAATGCACGTTGATCCGATTTTTCCCACTTTCGATCTACTAATCAACACCTTTGACTTTAAGACTTCGAGCAGAATTTGTCTTGTTCACTCGCCGTTCAAAGAGGGAACAACCATGGCATGCCCTGCGCATTCCCCCACAGCCTATGCCCCACCTGATCCAAGGATTGTGACTCCAACAACAAACATTTCCAGAGCTTCTGAAGACTTGGGGGAAGCTCGGGCTGAAGGGAAGAGGCATGCACTGAGCAGCAATGAAAAGTAATTGAATTAACAAATAGTCTGAAATTGCCGTTAGCTTATCTTCACTGCCCGGAATATCATTTCCAGAGGTTGTGTAGTTTCTGTTTTGGGCGTCTCATTGCAGTTCGTTGCCAGTGGGACCTTGTTCTCGGCCTTCTCTTGGTGGGTTGAGAGTTCATAGGAATCCCTATCTTGGATGGGTGCATGTTCCCCTTGAAATCCGATTGAAGGCGATCACAACAGGGGTCCACGGCGCCCTTAAGATACGAGGGAATATCAAGGGACAGATCAAGCAGTTCCTGATTAATAACGAAGCAGTCATCCCAGTAGGGGTGCTCCAGCCATCCCAGTTGTATGGCGTTAGTCCTATCAGTTACGTCACGTTGTATCAAGTGTATCATGTGGTTGATCTACAGGTCCCTCTCCGTTGTTTTGAACCCTCGTGAAGGTTTTTCCGAGCTCGCGAAAGTAAAACTTGTATTTTGCGAAAGTTTTGCAAAAATGAGACATAGGAAGATTTGCGCGAAAGTTACAGGAAGGAGCTGGCGACAGTCAAATTGCATCTTGAAGGGAGTGGCCAAGTAACCCTTACAAGTAAAACCCAATAAGCGACTCGCGACAATCTGTGATGAGAAGGGACTCTGATGCTACCTGCACGTTTACAAGGCTATCAGGAAGTAATCTATGACTATTTGATACTATTTGGCAGGTAGTGACCGAGTCTGCATAAGAGGTATTGTTGCTGCACATGGGTGGCGCGAACAATCAACTTTGATTGCGCAAAAGTTTCGGGAGAGTAAACAATTATTCCGTGAAGAATGGCTCTTTCCAGATGAAAGAATTAGTGCATCCCAGTGTTCTGTGTGCACACAGTTGAGCCAGAATGAGTTCCCATTCGTTCCCGCCCAGTTTTGGTTGAAAGTTAGAAGTTAGGTGGAGAGCCTAGTCTTCGGCGCCGACGTGAAGGAGGCAGAGGTGTTGCAACGCCACATGATGGCGCAGATGTTGATGGAGCGAAGCATTTTGGAGCAGGAAGCTGACCGTGACTTGGATGCCACAACCTTTTGTACCCTCTGTCCCCACCAGGAACAGGCAACTACTACAGGATAGAAGAGCCCATTCATTCCTTGAAAACCATCCAAGAATGGATTTTTTCCCGAAAGTTCCTGCGAAGGGTATTTCCGAAAGAACTGCTGCCAAATTCGACTTTTCACATCATCTACATAACATCACCTACTTCCTTTACATCGCCTACATCATTCGCATCAACTTCATCTACATCACAAACATCGTCTACATCATCTACATCAACTTCAATCATCAACTCCATCAACATCACATTCATCATCTGGATCATTTTCATCAACATCACATCCATCATCTACATCATGTGCCTCAACTTCATCTACATCACATACATCATTTGCATCATCTACATCAACTTTATCTACATCACCGTCATTTACACAGGAGTTCTTACGCAGAAGTTCTTAGACAGGAGTTCTTAGACAGGAGTTCTTAGACAGGGTTGTTACACAGGAGATATTACCCAGAAGTTAAAACCACAGGAGTTGTTACACAGGAGTCAACTTCTATAGGTGATCTACTTGTATCTGAACTCCTACAAAACTCTTACTTCTAAAGTTCTTCTAAATTCTCTCTTAAGGCGGCAGCGGCAGCCCGGCCGTGTCCATCCAAACGTGACCCTCCGCGGAGATCGCGCATGTCGGATGCATAAGCGTGTGGCGAAATGCAAATCGGAAGTTGTCCGGCGCAATCCTCTGCGGAGATCCTGCTTGTGGGATGCACCAACGTGTGGTGAAACGCGAATTTCCTGTGCCAAGGGCCGAACGTCAAAAACTGGTGCAACATTGCGATTTTGGAACTTCAGATGAAACGCTTTTGCACGAAATGAGAGTCGAGCATCAAAAAATGAGGTAACATTGCCATTTTGACATCTCAAATGCAACCCTTTTGCACGAAATGAACGTCGAACGGCACAAACTGGTGTAAAATTGCAGCTTTGCAATGTCAGATGCAACCTTTTCGTACGAAAGGAATGTAAAACTTCAAAATCTGAGGCTTCCTGTTGCTTTCTGTTTCTGCACTGTCTTTCTGCACCGTCTTCGTGCTTCTCCAATCGCGATTCCCTGGCGCTATTCACCTGAATAGACGGCATGAGGATCGACACACATATGCTGTAACAACTTCATGCTCATTCATTGTGCGTTCATTCATCGGTACTCCAACAACCTCACTCATAATCCATTATCATTTTTATCACTCATCATCATTCATCATCATTCATCATCATTCATCATGATTCATCATCATTCATCATCACTAATCATCATTCATCATGATTCATCATGATTCATCATGATTCATCATCATTCATCATGATTCATCATGATTCATCATGATTCATCATGATTCATCATCATTCAGAGTCATTCATCATTCATCATTCATCATTCATCATTCATCATTCATCATTCATCATTCATCATTCACCATGCACCATGCACCATTCCCCATTCCCCATTCATTTTCTTCTTCTTCTTCTTCTTCATCATCATCATCATCATCAATAATCATCATCCAACATCTTCTTTTTTCCATCCTCTTTTGATCTACTCCCTACTCCCTCCTGCCTCTCTTTCGGGCCACACTGTTGTTTAGTTTTTACTTCAGATATATTTACTTGAATGCTATTCTCGCCATAGTTTAAGGTGGGCTGAGCATCCCCAGGTTGTCAAGCAACAACACCCTCAAAATTGTGAATTTCCCCAAATACACAATGAGATCAATGAGTTCTCAAGGGGATCGGGCACCAATGTGATGTGTGTTTTTCCAAAGCATGTTGGCTCACGTTTCTTGGTCGCATGAAACCTTGCCTTTCATGCCTTTGGATCAACTAACTACAATGCAGCTCCCCGTTGTGATTAGTAAGTTGCGTCTCCATTGTCATGTCTCAGACGTTTCCTCTCAGGTGTCATGCTGGGTGCCAAGGAGCTGTTTTGCAAATATGCCACTCCGTTGCGTTTCAGTGGTTCCTTTTGCGGGGGGGCCCTGGCAACATGCAAAAGAGTTGGTTGTGTGTCCATGGAACAGTGAGAAGGGCGTTGCGCTTAAGCAAAAAGGCCCCACTGGCTCTCTGTGAAGCGTCGCTGAGGCCAAATGCGAAAATGTTTGGATGGAGGTGTGCACCAAGGTGGCCGCAGCAGCCTTGGTTTCGGTGCCTTGGAGAGTTTCAGCCAGGGGCTGGAATAGAACTCCTGTGTGTTCCGATGCTTGAACAAGGGGCAAATCAATTTTATTGATCTTGAATTCGAAGACATCAATCTTTGCATCCCTATAGCAGTGGAGTCAAGACCTCAGGTGGTGGCTGTGGACAACCTGTGGCTCTGCGTGGCCATCACCTTCGGGATGGCGCTGGTCATCGGCCTTGCCCAGCCCTTTGCTCAACCGCAGATGAACGTCCTGCAGAGCGCCTGCTTCGGGTGTGCCTGGCCGTGGATGGGGGTCTCTGGCAATTGGGCTCCGAATCTGGCTTTTGTTTGAAAATCGCTGCATTTTTGTTTGCCCAGATTTCGTTTCTTACTAGCAACAAGGTCTAGTAGACGCTCCACTTGGTAGGACTGGTACGTGACCCAAATTCAAGATCACTAGCGCGCAGAGGGATCTCTGCAATGATGCTCAATTCTAAGTAGGGTATGTCACGTGAAAATAAAAGTAGAAGATGAGTTTGTGATAGTGGCCTTAGCATGTCTTACCGGCATAAAAATTGCCAGCAATCCCAGTGGGTGATATCACAGCAACCAGGCCCCAACGGCCCACTTGTACTCGGAGCGTAACCACTACTGAGATGTTAGAAGCCACCCGAGAAAAATGTTGACTTCCTTACGATTCAAGAAATTGAATCCATAGGAATACCATCCCCAAAAAGATAGAAAAACTAACTAGTCCGTAGTGGACCTTGAGTTGCTCATCCATCTTCTTCTGGACCTTGAGATCTATTCCTATCCCCTCGCATCTTCCGAGGCTTGGCCCTGGCGGCCGTCGGTTTCCGACACCACATGACCATGGCGCGGCTGGCGCTGGCCGTGCCCTTCATGCTGCTGGTGCTGCAGCTGCGGCGGCCGGATTCACCAGAGATGCTGGCGTTGAGACTGCAGCAGGAGACGATGGTAGTCAGTGAGAGTCCCATTTCATGCGGATGAACTATTACAATGCATCCAGATAGGATTGCTTTATTCCATGGGTACAGCACCATGTGTTTGCTTTCAAATGGCATGGTTCAATGCCAAGAATAACCAGATCTGGGTCTGGGCAGAGCTAGACCTGGAAATCAGCTAGTGGCTGTTCCAAAGACTGGCGACCTAAAAAATAGCAGAGAGAGAGAGAGAGAGAAAAAAAGAGACACAGAGACACAGAGACAGAGAGAGAGAGGGAACGAGTCGCACAAAAAATGCATCCTGTAGCTGGGTCCACAGATTGAGTTCATGATCTATCGGACAGGCTGAACTCCGTCCATTCACAGCTACTCAAACAGCATTCCGGCAGTAAATGTTGATATGGGGGATTTCTCAAAATGGACGTTCCCAAGTCACCATGGGTTTCACTACTCAGTCAGTAGACCAGTCATGGTCTGACTGGATGATTTGGGAGTACCCCCATGACGAAAACACGCAAGGAGTTGGAGGCGATCCACGAGGGACCGGTAGAAGTCAGCGCTGAGCAGTTCACGTAGGCAGAGCCGTTGCGGCCTTGGAGGTGCGGTTGGGAAACTAAGGATCTGGTGGTAGATGGAATGGCAGGAGATGGAGCCAATATACATATGTACATATATACAGAGGTATGCATATATGTTTCTTTATATATATATATATACATATATATATTATAATTATGTATTATATCATATAATGTTTATTTTATTATGTTATGTTATATTACATTATTTTATATCATATTATATTAGAGTTCATTATGTTATATTATCTTATCTTATCTTATCTTATATTTTATTATGTTATATTATCTTATCTTTTATTATGTTAAATTATACATTACATTACATTATATTATATTATGTTATGTTGTATTTTATTTTTGCATGTATGAGCCAATATATGAGGATGATGATGGTCACTAGACATGTTGACAGACATTTTGTGCATCAGGAGATCTTCACAAATGGAACTGGAAACATTCGCCCGGGAATCAAAAGAATCGTGGGATGTTCCCTCTGCAGCCGCTGCATGGCTTTCCACTGATGTTTCATTCTCTCATGTCCCTTTCTACATCTTGCTTTGTAACTTTGTACTGTGCTGTGTATAGGGTTGTAGTGTTCTATGTTTTGTTCTAGGACTAGGGTGGAGGATGATAGTCATGCATGTCATTGTGCTTTACTCCTGGCTTTGTACGACGCAGCTTGCAGCTCCACAGCTGAAGGTCCATGTACAACAGGAGACTGAGAAGTAGGCCCTTCGAGTATTAATCCCATTGCCATAAAGAAGTCAGGAAAAACGAAATGTCAGAAAAATGAATTCAAGTTTGCAGAATGGTGTAACGGAATTCGCAATGGGTGCATGATCAGTTGAAGATCAATCGATTCACATGGCCGCACATTGCATCCTTTTCTGGACTGGCCTAGTCAGATGAAAGCGGCCCGAAATGCTTCAAGATCCTGTCTGCTCGTTAGCTCACAAGGTAAAATGAAAACAGTCAACAAAATTGGTTTTCTTTTTCAGGCTGTCAGGTTAACGATCATTCTAGTTTACGGGTGAGTTGCTGGGTGCTGTAGTTGTAAGTCCAATAACAAACACCTGTAGCGTCAGGGCATAGTTTATCATTAGATTTACCACATTATGAAGGTCTTTTTTGCCCCGCAAAGCAGACACTGATTTTCAAGGCAGATATGAATGAAGGCAAGCGAATACAACACAACTTGACGCTTTTCTTGGCGCCGATCCTGCCACAACGTTGCGTCAATGCAGCCGTTGCATCTTGACTTTGCTATGGGTCAGTGACATTGTTGAGTGCAACATAGGCAGATTCTCTTGGAACATACCTGCAGCACAAGATCCTAGGTGTGATTCTTGCAGTCTTCACTTTTTACATGGAGCAATTGGATGTTTGGGTACCTAGAAAGATCTAGAAAGACTGATTGTTTGGGTCCACTGGTACTCATGGTTCATTCCATCCAGGTATGTTCCAAAAAACCCATCAGGCAGCGCATTTCGGAGTCTCAGCGCCAATTCCTCTTGGACGGCGTGCAACAAAACCTGCGCAGCGATGGGCGTGGGCCCTTCGACTATCGAAGAGCCACTTGGTGTTGAATGATGGGGGACAGAGCAAATTGTGATGGAAAGATAGTAAAAAGCATGTAAAATGAAAAGCAAAACATCCAGGAAGATGCTATGGGGAAAGCCTGAAGTGCCAGCGATTACCCACTTCTGCCGATTTTAAATGCAAAGATTCTCGACTCAGGACGAACTTGTTTCTATTTCCGAGGGAGCTCAAATTCCCCTCCATATGTACAGATTTATTCCATCAGACTCCAGTGACTCCCTTAAGTTAGAGATTCATAATCATGACACCCTAATATCCCGGGCCACACCCGAGCTTGCCAAACAATCATCCAAAAACCCCATTCTTCCAAAGTTGCCTGGCCTTTTTGTTGGTGTAGTTTTGTTTGGGGATTGCTTGCCCGCTATGCATAGAACAGGCATGCAGTATACGTAGATATGTCCTTTCTCCAGGTGAATGCGTCTATCTGATTTCTCAACACATCACATCACTCTGTACACCGCCGATACCCATTGTAGAGAATCATTGTTACCTTGAACATGGTCTGTGGTAGATCATGGAGGTTGTTATTGGTACGTGTTACAAACCTGTTGTGCCGCCGTGCCGATCATGTAAGATAAAAACATTGTTTTATATCATCCAAACCTAAACACTGCCACTGGTGTTCCCCATGCGTTTTCCGGCAGCAATACGTGTGCAAAGACATTGTACATATACATCGCATGGTTAGTCACCACATTTTTCCAGCCCATTCTGTGTTTCGCTTTGGGATGACCTGGGGAAAGGGCAGGTGATCTTTGAACTGAACGCCATTCCCACTTCCACCAGCAGCTGTCGCTTGCGTGCCGGCGAGACGGAAGTGCTGGTGGCCTTGAAGTGTCACGTGCTCAGAACGGGCACCGGGGGAGGTGGGATGATCCCTGGAGCTCCACCCCTTTCCCAAGGCACCTACAAGGGGTTGAATAGAGATTTCAGAACAAGGGATTAACCAACAACCAATCCATTCAGAGATTGAATCAATACCAACGTTGGTACAGTCCAGTTAAGAGTCCTTTGCAGTGTTTCTCCAGCATTTGATACTACCTCAAAGGCGGTTCAGACAGGTTTCGGGATTAGGGGGTGGGGGGTGAAGGGGATGGGGGGTTTAGAGTTGGGTATGGGAGTGGAGGTGTTTAGGGTCAGGGTCGTAGGTACCAACCAGTCTGCGCTGTGGAAAAAGCAATGTCGTACCAAATGGAAAAGGAAATTGCAATCGCGATGTATTATACATACGTATATTATATATGATATATTATAATGTAAAAACAACTGATGTGGAGTGATCGGGCCAGTTCGATCCTTCAAAATCACTGTGATTTCGCAGCTGCACGAATGTCATCGAATGTCCAAAGACGGTATCCCAAAGGCGAGGAATCCCCTAGAATGGACCGTTCCTTGTACGTTCCACCTAAATACAAGTCCGCTTACACACATAGAGCATTGGTACGGCCGGTCCTTGGTCAGCATGATCTGGGTGCTGGGGGTTGTTGCTGACGGCTGACGATGACACCAGTGATATCCGGTGCCTCTGGGCGGTTCTTTGCTGCAGGCGATTTGGTCAAGCCACGCTGGACACAGTCAGATGCTGGTCAAGTGCAGGCCGGCTGCGAGTGAAATTGTGGGACTCAAACAGCGCGGCAGATTCCAAGATGGGGCTGCTCTATTTGAAACAGCCAGAGCAGCCAAAATACCTTATTTCAAGAGTAAAGTCATTTTTTAAGGAGTCAGCCATTCCATTTCCATCGTTGTTGCCGGGAAAAGTGATAGTTTCAATCCCATCCTCAATCAGTTCCTGGTGAAAGACGGGGTTATTTTCCACAACATGTCCAAGCGAGATTTCCCTTTTTTCAGCAATTAACAAGGCAATTGTTTATGTAGTGGCCAAAACTGACCAGCCATTTTCGCTGGAAAACGATCTTTATGATCCAGTTGGAAATCTGGAGGAGTAAACTCGGAGTATCATTATCCACATCCAGACTCTGGATCACATTGACTTGCGATGTTTGGTTGGCTCCAGGTGACGGTGGACTGTGCACCATCGCTGTCTGTAGCTTTGGCCGATAGCTCTACTGCAGAGGAGAGCGGTGGGGCACGGGGGGATGAATGGCAGGCCAATCTTTCGCAATGAAAGGACGAATATCGAATCATATCCCTCTGAAACTGAACTTCTTCGGCGGAGAGCAAAGGTTCGCCATGATATGGCTGTGGCTTGAATTTGGATTCACCCAAATTGGATGGTTGTATATTGTGAATGACCTACATATGCAGGCCCAGGGGCCTTAAATGTTGATCAGTACTCATGTGGCTTACAAGCAATCAGTATGCTCTATAGAGATGATTCCTATTCGCAGGGGATCGATCGTATTCCTGTTGTGCTGATCATGTGTAGTGGATACGTCTAGTGCCTGGAGGAACCAGGACGGAAGTTTTCAGATCTTTGAGTGTCGTTCAGTGGCGAGAGGAAATTAGCTTCTGATGAGTGCGAAGCGCAATCGCAAAACGAATGAAAATAATGAAATCAATGAAATCAATGAAATGAAATGAAATGAAATGACATGGAATCAAATGAGATCTCACATAGAATGAACCAAAATGATTGGATTGGCTTTGGTTGAAAGGATTCGCCGTCAGATTGAATTTCTTTCCAAAGTTCAAACAGAAAGAAAACCGAGTAGCTCCGACTGCAGAACATGAGCTTATCAAGTTTCTAATCATGCCGTATAACCAACAATGCAGAGTCGACAAGCTACCAAAAATGGGCAACGCACAATGTCACGGATTACTAGCCATCCGCCTGGGGGAACTATATGGATGCTATCAAGCAACAAACTTGATAGGGGCATGGGTTGAAATTGAAGACCCGGAAAACTACGAATTCTGTTCATTTTGCGGACTAACTTGCCATAAATCCCATTTGCGGTGGGCCCAATTTTGACCATCCTTGCAAACTTGAATTACCTGGCTCGACAGTGGTGATATATGTCTGCCTTGATCATTGAGAATAGTACACAGTGAGTGCCGTTTGGTTAAGAAATCATTTTTGGTGGTCATTCCCACTCTTCAGATTCAAGTGAATTTTCTGATTCAGAACTGATATAAGGGAAAATGTAGCGGAGACCCTTATTTGATAGTTAAGAAAAACACCATGAAGGTGTTCCTTTTCCCTTCAAAAAATCCTTGACATCGTTCGATTGATGGTTGGCGGTCCCAAATGTTCCGAAGCAAAGCAAAAATTGCTGGTTGAACCATGTTGAACCAATCGTTTGGATATCAAACCCCCAATTTTTGGCATGTTGAAATTAACGAATCGAAGCCGTCGCCAGGATTGGGGCCGGCGGCTCTCAGTTCTCCTAGAGCCTTGGCAGTTCCGATTTGGGGTATTGGGGATGGCTACTTCTGGTTAGGTTCGCAAAACCAATTTTTAAAAAATACTACAAGTTAGCTGCGTAAAAAGGTTACCATTTGTTGTTTGTAGAACTCTTCAGAATGGGTTGTAGCAGTGGATTTACCACATTCATACGTGCACAACTCGCAAGAGCTGGGGCTCAAGAGTTCAAACAAAATGTACAGTAATGTAGACATGCAAAAATTGCTCTGAACCCCGGCTACAACACACGATGGGAAATGGCAAAACCAGAGTGGACTTATGATTCTGGACAACGTATTCCCTGTTATGCTTATCCGAGTGAAACAGCATCGATGTCATTTCACAGGCAGTTTTTAGGGATAGAAACTAGAGAGGAGATTCGTTTAAAAACAACTGGTATTGGACAAACAGAGATAAGCACCACGGGGATGTCATAACAGCATCTTGGAAAATGTCTGTGGGCCCACCAAACATCCAGTGGTCAACATTGAATTTGGGTAGTCGACTATTCACGTTTGGGGTTTGGAGACCAAGCTATCTTGGGAAAGCACCCGCACGCTTGTGATCATTGGTAAGTCAGTGATTTTGAATGATGTTTTTCGGTTCGGGGTTTACCTTTCAAACTCTATCGGAAACCCAAAATGACCCTTCCTGATCAGCAACGTGGAGGATTAAGCATCATGGTCTTTTGGGTTCCAGAATCATACATATAACTAACAAGTTTAGACATACAGTATACATTCCAACACGACATGCATGTCTTTCTCATGTCCCAGTCAGACCGATGCTGGTAGTTTTTGCGACCTGAGGAGACGTTATGCGCGTCAGACAGCAGGGACTCCTGGAGTTTGGCCACAGATTAAGTGGTCCTCCAGTTTGACCTCCATGAGATTGGGAGTTAGTGAACTGAACCATCTCATTGTTTCAGATACCTGATTTTAAGCCAAGGGTTTCGGGGTTTGTTTCTGCTTTGTCTGCCAGAACGATTGGTGCATTCAGGACAATAAGTTGCACATCACAACCGAGACCAGTCACAGGATAGGAACTGGGACTACTGGACAGGCTCAAGGAAGATCTTTAGTTGTATCACTAGAGGTAGTGGAGTGCCATGACGGCTTTTGCACATTTGCGATTTCTGCGAAGATGTGATTTTGGGGTTTGGCTGAACTTGATGGATGTCCTGTATGATGAGGTGTCATAGACCGAAAGGCCAGCTTTCGAGTGGATAGTTCCTGGGAGATGTTCACATCGGAGATGTCTACCTCCAAAGTGTAGTTTTCCAAAAACAATGCATGTTCGGACTTTTCGGACTTTAAACTGGTTCTGAACCTAGTGTCTGTGTCAATCGTTAAGCACCTTGATGATTTCACCCGGTATAAATCGATCGGCTCCTAAACTATCACGCCTCAGCACCTTCGGTGCGGGCGTATTCAATTACATTCAATTACTGGGTATATCAAAAGTTATTAAAGTTGGATCCTCCAGTTGGGAGCCGATCAATAAATGTGCAGTCATGTTTTGCCGTTGATGCCAGGCACTCTGCTTGTTACCCAAGGTCTTTGCCTGGGAGGTGCACGGGAAAACCACTGGGATCTTGCTTTAAAACACAGCCACAGTTGAGATCATATGTTGCTTCCACCCTGTAGTCACAACTTCATATCCCATGTAAAATCCCATGGTAAAGTCCCATTAAAATCTCATTGAATCATCCATGAGAATCTCAGTTTAAAAGAATCTGCACCGATTTGTATCCCATGGCTTCGAGTGCAGGTGCACGTGGATGTCCTGGTGCTGAGCTCCGGGGGCAACCTGTTGGACTCGCTGGCGCTGGCGCTTTGCGCCGTGCTCTCCGAGACGTTACTGCCCAAGGTGCGGTGGTAGGGGGGCGGTGATGGTGAGGGATTTCTTGGCATTTTTTGGGGGGATCTTTGGGGTTGATGTTGGGGGGACCTTGGAAAATTTTAGCGGATCTTTGGTTGAAGGATCTTTGGACCTTTTGTTGAATGTGTTTGATTCTCTTTCATGGATTTCTGGTGGAGATTTGGATGTGGACTTGAGATCATTTGGGAGGATCAGCTTAGTCAGTGGGTTGGGAACTGGGGTTACTTTTCCCGGCTATAGATGGAATGACACGCACTTGAGGGACTTACTATGGTAGTTCGGTCCAAAAATGCGGAAATTGTATATTTCAGCATTTCAGCAGGCATTGAGCTGGGAAACACGATTTGACATTCATTCCGAGCACAAATACAGCTGCGATGATTGGATTGTTATGATGCGAGATTATAGGGGGAAGATCAACTTGATTTCTGGGTTGGTGCATCATTCCCTTGACCCATGTTGAGTGAAGATGTGTTTAAATCATGTTGTCAGAGACTTTCAGATTGTTCTTTTCCTGGTTTCACAAGACTTTCAGAGACAAGTGGAATAGCAGTAAACACAACTCATATCATGGGTTTGGTGAATCTTCTTTGGTAGGGTATTGATATCACCTTTATGATAATTTTTATGTATATATGTATGTATATATCTTATTGATATTAATAGGCTATACTTCAAGCTATACTATAATATCAACAAAAACCTTTGATTGCCTCTGGCATTGAGGTGGATGTCATCGAAGCTATGGAGGAAGGAGAAGATGTCCAGCTGAAGGTAGCGAGGGGTGGGCTCCATAGCCATGGGGGAACCCAGCTGGATGGTTTCTTTCATGGAAAATCATATTAAAATGGATGATTTAGGAGTACATCCATTTTAGGGAAACCTCCGTGCATAACTGGGATTTATTCCATGAATGGGTTGTAGTCTGATTGCAACAAGAGCTTCCTGGCTGGGCAGATTATGAGATGTCTTCACAGTTCTGAGAGTTCTAAAGCAAAAGTTTGTGGTACCAGGCGCCCAAAATTTGGAACCCCACAAGACCCACTGGGTTTTCATAAATTGTCGCCACAGATTGCCACTTTGGAATATCAGCCATTTTGAGACAGGCGATAAACCCAACAAAAAGTCGAGAGATCATCAAAAAGTCATTATCATATTGTAGCAGGAGAACCAGCCAACAATGGAGTGCTTCACCAACAAGAGATGGATAGTGGTCGAGAATTGGATTCACCCGACGATCGCCACCGTGTGGGCAGAAGCGACGGCCACGGTGCCAGGTGGACGACCGGCCTGAAGCCGGCATGCGCTTCCCGATGCTCGGATGGAGCTATGACCAACACCACGGGGGATGTGTGAGCTGCCACCAGTGCACTTTCTCCCTTCTGACCAGTGATCATCCTGTAGTGAGTTGATCATATTCCACATGAGTTTTTGCATTCTTGACTAAAGAAAACAAACTCTCTCCTGGTGTTGTTCGAAACATTTCTAAACTACCCTGCTAAGGTTGGTACCTTTCTTTTTGAGTTCCCCAATCTTCCCATGTCAGTTGCTTCACCCCAGCTCAGCCCTCCAGCAACCCATCATCCCAGGATGAAGCAGCTGCCTCTCTGCGTCACCGTAGCAGAGATCTCCGGGAAGTTTCTGATGGATGTCACTTCTGAAGAGGAGATGTGTGCCGAGGTGATGCCATGGGATGGTGGTCCCCAAATGGGAAAGATTGGAAGATGTGATTCTTTGTTGTTTCGGAATGTTTCGGAGGCTGTTGGAATTTTGGGGGGTATGTTTGAATCACCGTGTTGGAAGTACTTCATCCACT
This sequence comes from Symbiodinium sp. clade C Y103, assembly GCA_003297045.1. Lineage (NCBI taxonomy): Eukaryota > Dinophyceae > Suessiales > Symbiodiniaceae > Cladocopium > Cladocopium sp. clade C. The sequence goes on along the minus strand of BGPT01000189.1, from coordinate 375,974 downwards.
GCGATGGTATGTCAGATCTAAGGATGTCCAGGTATTCCAACATGAAGTACCAAAAAAGTGGTTTGAAAAAAAAGTGGTTTGACTTCACCGGGCTTCGAAAACCCTCGGATCCACTGCCTCCTTCAACGATTCGAAGGCCATGCTGTGTGTCGTGGTGGACGGCAAGACTGGAGATGTGATTGGCTTGCACAAGCATCTTGGGCTTCGTGGGTTTGTCTGAAAACGGGATACAGGGATACCCGAAAATTTGATGGCGAATCATCATGTTCCCTATCAAAATGGCCATACATGGGTGGTATACCCTATTGTCAGACAGACCCATCCAGTTCAGTCGAAGTGGAGAGTCTATTGTTGACATGGAAATTCCTCTTGCCCCATACAAGGCTCCCAAAAGACATGGTCCATCACTGTACTAGGTTAAGCTCAAGCGGGAATTTAGTGGGGATCTGAGGGGGGCTGACAACCGCAAATGATGTTAGAAGCTTGCATGCCAAGATGACCTACCCCTCCGAGATTGGTTTGGAAGAGGATTTTGTTTACTGGAAGTAGCCATTTTCAGTTACCAATAGTTACCATTTACATTGCATGAACATACTTTACCCTCTGGTGAACTAACATATCTATTGAAAATGGCCATTTATAGTGGATTTCCCCATAAAAATTGGTGATTTTCCATAGTTATGTTAGTTTACCAGAGGGTAAGCTTCCCACCATGGTAAGCCAAGACCTATGTGAGGCTGGGGCGCGGCTTGGTGGACGTGAGCGCCATGCCCGCGATGCTGGAAAGGCGAACGGAAGATTGGGGGCCGCCTGAGGTATTTTATGGGGAAAACCGGCCAAAATTTGATGGTTGATGGAAGTGAATGGTCATTTTCCCATTAAAATAGCCATATATTGGGTATGCTCTATTTTCAGAGAAACCCATAGTTGATAGCGCATCAGTTGCCGAAAGGATTGTCTTGTCATGATCTGAAAGAATCCCATTTTTTAAGGAGTACATCATCTTGGCACACGCCATTCATACCCATCTGTTTTAGGACCACAGGTTTGAAGCTTTACCTAGGCCCCATAAAAAGGATCAGCTGAACAGGTGTCGGGCCACAGCAGCTGCGTTGGCACAGCAGCCAGAAGCCCAGCAGCTTAAACTTGGGACCCAAATGGAGGTTTCCATAGTCATTGGGGAACGCCAGTAGCTGAATGGTTTATAATGGAAAATCCATTTGTGGAAACCCTGAAATATTCATCAAACCCCCAGACTGCATTGTATCATTGATACAGAAATGGCCAACCTTGCTGAATTGCCACAATGAAGCCACCCAGTACCCGTATGGGGTATGGTACCCCACTTGTTTAGTCTGTACCCCAGTCTCCCATGGTCTAAAAGTTCAAGGTCATGATCTTCAGAAGTCCCGTCAAGAGGATAGAGTCCAACTGCTTCCTTTCGTTTCCACACCTGATGAAGCCTCAATCAGCCTGAAACCCCATGTCTTTGTGGTTGTTTACACCAACCGAAACGGACTCCAAAGCGAGGTTAGACCGTGAGCTGTCGCGGAAAGATGCTTGGATGTTGGATTAGATGGACTGAAAATGATCCGCAGATCCTAGCTATCCCTCAGCCAAATGGTATGTTTTATTCTAAGTCTGAGAAGCACCTGGTCGTTTATCTATTGAAGAGGTTCTCTGATTCCAAATGGAACTCAATGTGGACTCCAACATGACTGGTGTCTTCATTAGAAAAGAAAACCTTGAACATGCTACCGACCGCCTCCTCCTTTGGCTGAATTTCTTTCTGCCCCAGACCTGTCTGCTGCTGTAAGTTTCAGTATATACCCTCCATTTGGATTATTGGGATTGGGATATGTCTAGATATGTGATATGTTTTGATATCAAGATTGACCTCCAGATTCTCCACACCATCCATGGTTTTGGTGCAACGAATCTTGACCAAATCCAGCTTCGCAAAGATGAGCTCCAATCTCGAATCCGCTGAGTCGCATGATTTCTCCAGACTCAGCCAGGACTTCAATGCCAAGTTTCTCCCATGCGTTCCTTCAATCCCGAGAAAATCAAAAGGAACATCTCATAAAATCGAGTTCAGTCATTATCAAAATGCCATCACATTCCATGAACATCCCACAAAAATCCCCTAGAATCACACCAAAATCCCCTAAAATCCCACAAAAATCCCATTAAATCATAATTAAATCCCATAAATTTCTCCGCGCCATGGGCTCTGGCGCCTCCAGCAGCTTGGCGGACGCCACGGCGCAGCAGCTCCGCGCCGTCGCGGCGGAGCTGTCGCCGGAGCAGCAGCAGAAGCTGCGCAGTGCGGTGGAGATCCTGGAGCTGGAGCTCGGGCGAAGCGATGACCTGGGGAAGTGGAAGTTCTATGGGATTTTATGGTGGATCTATGGTGAATTTATGGTGGATTTTAATCATGAAAAATCGAAATTTCTAAAAAAAAAAACGATCAAGAATTGAGATTTCGAGCAATTTAACCGTTGATAGATCGGGATCTATCGGGATTTAACCATCAAGAATGGAGATCTCCAGGGATTTGAGCAAAAATTACTCGTTACTGGGGTATATGAAGTTATTTATTCGTTCATCATATTTTTGGTTGGATTGGAATTGATAGGGATTTATCGTGGATTTGAAAGGGATTTCTAAAGGATTTAAGCATCAAGAATGGAGATTATGATCGGGAGATTGAGATTTTAGCCATTAATCACTAGGGATTGAAGCATTCATCATGGGATTTGTTTGGGGATTTAAAGGGATGACATGGGAAGTGCAAAGTGGGGCCCTGTCAAACAGAACAAGAAAGACTAGATAGACAGGCCTGTGGATGAAAAAGCAAATCGTCCTTAGCCGATTTCCTGGCTTTGCAACATGACAAGCACAAAACATTGTAAATACCAGGTGAAACACACAATTTTGAACAATTTTACCCGAGTACTGAGCAGGCGGGTTACCATGTTTGTTGGTTGATTGTGATGGTTTTACGTTTACCCAACTAGTCAAAAAGCCATGTTTCACTGGGAAACCGGTTAAACGCCATAACTCTCAATGGCTCGGCGCTCAGGAACCCGGTCTGTCATTGCGATCCGTGCTGTCGGGCGAAGTGGTGAAGGCAAGTTTGGGAGCACAGATGGCCTAGTCACTCTTGGTAAACATCCTTGATGCTTGATATTCATTATGATGTCAGTTTCGGTGTACCCAGTTTTGACCTATACCCTGATGGTTGATATTGATGATTAAAGCCTGGGTTGTTTCACTCCAATCATCTCAGGGATGTATCAAGGGATCCGAAAGCCACTTGCTATCACTGTTTATCGAGTTTGGATGCTTCACCCCAGAGCGCTGCGCACTGCGCTCTGCAAAGTTCCGCTATTTTTTGTGCACTGCCAAAATGATGCTGTGTTTGAAACCCAATTCCCGAAGTCTCAGTGAACCGCCAGTTACGAGTGCAACAGTCCAGTAGATGAATGTGTGTTTGAAGTGATTTCGTCTAAAAGAGAAGTCAATTCCCATCAAAATGGCATGGAATACATTTTGCAAATTTTGCCTATCCTTCACACCCAGATCCACCCAGAAACCACCAAAGTTTCTCCAATGCTGTCGCCAGGTGCAAGCCAGCAAAGACTGGACCTACAGAGAGTTGTCCCAAGCATTGCAAGGAAAACTGCAGAGGCAGAAGGTGGCAGACGGCTGCGCGCAGTGGCTGGATTTGGGGGTGTTTGTGATGGTTTTTACTGTGACGACCCCACTGATTAGTACCAGTTAGTACCTATTGTTATGCAGTTAGATTTGGATAAAGCCAGTTGCCCAGTTGTAACTTACCATGGTAATTCGCGAGTCACGATGGGATCTTCAACTGAATAGGTGGTGAAATTCCACCGAGATGCCGAAGTCATGGATGAGTACAGTAGCCTGGAAGATTTGGGAATCGATGTGACGCTCGGCGACATCCAGCTGGGCAGCTGGGTCTGATCACCCACTATAAGCCATTTATAGATGGGAGAATCTTCTGGAACTTACTAGGGTTACCAGTGACGATCCGTGTGATGTAGATTTTCATGTATCACAAAAGCGTAAACTGCTGCTCATGGATCATACTCAATCTTCAACATCAACACGCCACTGGGAGCCTGATCGTTTTGGTGAGATCCCCAGCTTGGATGAAAATCCTGGCTTCTCGCTGACAAAATGGTCCTTTTGGCTAGTAGAAATGCATCATAATTCTCACAATACTACATTTGTTGTTAGTCAGCTAGTTCCCCATTTTCAGTCACTAGTCGATAAAATCCTCAATTTTGTGTTGGTGCAAAAATCAAATGTTTCTTGCCATCCATTGTTTTGTTGCTTGTGGCCCGCTATATTATGATAGCTGGTAACCTTCCAAAAAGATAGATTAGTAATTCACCACTAGTTTAGCTTCGAAAGGACTTGACATGTCTAATCTATGTATGTATGATAGTTAGTCCTATTTCTAACCCTCACATTTACCACAAATTTAACACTAAATCGTTTTGTTGCTTCCGAACTGGGTCACTTTTTCATCCCATGGATTTCCAAGGACCGGCGAGCTGCTCTTCAGCCTCTCCGATCTTCCTCCTGCGCTGCTGGAAGCATCGGCAGAGGAGGCGCTGGGAAGGATCCAAAAAAGCGCCTTGGACGACGGCAACGGGGATGAGCTGATTGGGCCAGATTCTTTCGCTGGAGCTTTGGTAAAAAATTGGGAAGTTCAGCAATAATAGTTGTGATTTCACCCTGAGAAAAAGTGGAATATTTGGTGGTTGTTAATAAGAAAAGCCATGAACCCGTGGAGTTTAGCTCGCTTTTTGCAGAATCGTTTTTCCTGAATATGTCCTTTATTTCGAACTCCTGCTGTTGAACCAAAATCACATGGACGACCTCCATTTCCTCCATATTTAGTGCCATTGCGACCGCTTCGGATCATCATCAAACCCTTTTAAATAAGTTGAAATCCCTTTACACCCTCATTTTGATCGTTGATATCAATTCATATCCTTCACCAATGTCCCAGTTCCAGGCGACATTTTGGAGCTGAAGGCCATGGCACGTCCCTACCGGGCGTCCCAGCGGTGCTTGGAAGCCGTGGCGCTTCTTCTGCAGAAGCCGAGCCACGACTGGCAGGAACTGAAGCAGCTGCTGACGCCACAACTCCTGCAGCAGGCACAGTAAACCGAACGGAAACCGAACGGAAACCGAACGGTGCAACATGGGGAGTAGACGGAGTTGAGTTGCAACTCCTACTTTGTGGTGAAATATGATGTTCCGGCGGGTTGCTGAAATGATATAAGATGATATGATGTTCCGTGGCGCTGCTAAAATGGAAGTACACCAACGAAAATATGGCCAAACTGAAAGTCACTTGCGTATCTTTGAGGGTGGATCAGACACGGGGGTTGAACCAGCAGGTGCCAGGCATGGCGAATCTAAGTGAATGGATGAACCTTGGTAGTTCATATGGTGTTCAAAGGTCAGTCAAGTGTTTAAATCATTCAAAGGAGCCATAACCAACAATCATTTGGTAATGAAGATTGGCCACACTGATGGAGTACCATTTGGGACCCAGTTTTTTTCATGATGGGAGGGATTCAACTAGTGATCATCATGGGATGATCATGGGGATGCCATCACTAACCGACAAAACCAATGGATTTGTTTCAGCCCCTATTTTGGCCAACTGCAACTTTGGCGCACATTGAGCCCCACCAGGTTCAGGCCATTGATACAGTCAGCGATGAAGTTCTGGTGCAGCTGCAGTGGTACATCAAACATCCAGACTGTGAAATGGATAAGATCAAGCACACAACCAGTGCCTGTGTGGTAGGCCTTTGGTATCTTGCTTGCACTTCGACATTGCCACTGATACATGATGATTTGTTTGCCAAAGGAGGTCTTTTTGTCGGAAGCTGTGAACCCAAAAGGAAAACACAGCCATTGATGAAGATGTGATTTCGGCAGGAAACAACCACCAGACAACGTTTTACTGCAAATTTCTGTTGGGTAGCTTGCAGTGATCCAAGGCATTGGGTGCTGGCAGTCAATGCCGATGGCCTTGCAAAGCGCCAGAAAGCCGCAGAGGACTGACCATGGGGTCAGAATTTGAGGCCCATGGAACCATAGATTTTGGACCATTTCTAGTGGGAAACCATCCCTTTTTTGGCATAGCCAAGTTTGACCCATGCCTGTCTCACCGTGAGTTCTGGCGCTGGCCAAAGTTGCTGTCAGCCGAACCATTCACTTGAATGACCCAGCTGAAAAGGCATGTTGTGATGTTGTGTGCCAGTGAACTTGCAAACATGTGAAAGCCTCATGTCTGGTATTTAGGAGTTCCATTGGCAAGATTCTCTCCACATTCTGGTGCCCTCAATGGCGCCTCCAGTTGCTCAATTGGGGGGGCAACATGGTGCAACCCTGCAACCGGATAGGAATCCGCTTCAGGCTGCCGCAAGTCATTCACAGAGATCAGTCATGGCCTTTAGAACTTGGTTGCCATCAAATGGTGAAGGGGGTTTTACGCTTACGTCAAACTCCATGGGATATTTTCTAATCCATTCCATAGATCCCGTGCGCCAACTCACAATGTGATGGTTTTTCTTTGACAGCGATATGAATGAACACATCCAGAACATGCTTTAAATGCTGTAGTGTATATATGAATTATATATGTTTATATCATTCTGTTCAAACACCTTCACTTTCTTGATGTGACACAACAATTGTTTTTGGTTCAGCCAACAAGCTGTTCCAGGATGGATATGGGTCAACGTTGCTTTTCACGGCTAGTTTATTTGGGGGTTGGGGCATGGTACCTTTTTGACACATGCCCAGCGCAGCCCAGGAAAGCTAAAGTTGCGCCAGCGGGCGTTTCAAAACACGGCCGTGAGTGTTTGGATGGTTTGTTGCGGCTTGTTTTGCGACCCACAAATGCCTATTGTTTTGATGGAATGATCGAGCATAGCCTTGGAAATCAGGTTTGGGACATTGTGAAAATTACACTGATTTTACACAGCTATGTTTCGATTGGCCACAACATCACTCCAGATTTGGGGTGTTGGGGTGCCAACAAACACGGAGTATCATGACCAATGTGGATATCTGAAATCCCCACAGGACCTGGGGTATCAACATGATTGCACGAGCTGATAACGGGTGAAGAGATCAGAATCAAACCCAAGATCATCAAAAATTGCAAGGTCACCTTGCATCCAAAACACCGGGGAGACACCAGACGGTTTTCGACTTTCGATCTCCAAGATGTTTTGAAAACAAGTTCGACTCAATTGCGTTGGCATCACAGGCTCAATTCGCCGCAAGAGGTGGCGAGTTTCCTTGTGAACGATGGTGGCAAGTGGGCCTAAAGAGACCACCGGTACTATGGGGCGTGTGGTGTTTGGTGGTGGTAAAATCCAGGATTTTAATCTCAAAAAGTACAGCAGATGACATTTGAAACTGATGACATAGTTGTCACCCCTCACGCTGGAACCGTAGTGAAGCAGATGGTAGGTGAAATTCAGCTGCGGATTCACCGTGCTCTTCCCGCCATGGCGGGCTTGCAGATTGAAGTAGAGGAGCAAACTTGGGATTGGACACAGGGCACCAGCTCCTGGCACTTTCCAGTATCCCCAACAGCAGAGCTGGTAGGAAAGTGTGACAGCAGGGGAGCACCAAGTTCCAGGGTCCTGGCCATGGCCCAAGTGGGAACCCACCACACCAAACCTCGGAACCCCCAGAACCAGCCCAGCAGCTGCACCGAAACGAAAACTGGGCTGAGAGCATTAAGTCACGAAGCTAAGGATAAGAAAGACCTTTGGAGACTGATTCGCCTACTGAAAATTGGGACTTTCTATATCCAGATTGAAATGCCAGAAGGTAATCCTGACCACACTCCATGTTCATAGATTCATCCATTGTTATGCCATAGTACCATCATGGTTTATTTCAATCTTTCTCCTTGGCACTCCCCGCGTGGGTTCTTAAAGCCATGTGGGTGTTCTCGAGAGATGTCAGGCTTCCTTTTCAAAGTGGACACAGTTTGTAATCCATTCTGTTTTCATCGCCATTCACAACATCAATCTACAAATTAGTTGGATAAGTATCGCAGGAATGTTGGTGGTCAGGTTCGTGCCGGTTGTGACCCATTTGCAGCCCCGCATCAGTGCGACAGATTGAAATATACCGATATGATCTAGTTGCGATCGCCGATAACAGACATCAGTTGGATCATTCCAAAAAGAGTGGGAAATGCAATTTGATAATTTGATTGCCTTGACAATCCAGGTTTTAATCATCAAGCTTGTAATATTGTGAACGATACCCGACTGATGTGCGATATTTGGGGTTTATGACATAACTTCCTCTTCAACTGGTAGTTAGGGGCATTTTAACAACCCCATCTGTCCCGTCTCACTGGATTATTTGATCCGTTTCACCCATTTAACCCCATCAAGCAAAGATATATGACTGATATATGGAGGGATACACATCAGTTACCATCCACTTACCGCGGTCAGGAATCCTCCCAGTGGTCCACACCTTTGACCCAGCGCTTCTAGCGCTTCCCTGAAAGGAGCCCGACCTTTCGATGGAACTTATGGGTCAGCTTCGAGTACATCTTTCGGCCCGGGGCCTTCGGGGCCTTTCGGGGCCGCCCTGTTGTGGCCAACCTGAGGTCATCAGTTATGATGGATATATATATATATACATATATATATACATATATATACATATGATATAGTCTTGATATAGTGATATAGCCTGTTCTCATCACTATCACTGCCACAACTTGAAATCGATAGACATGTAGCAACCATAGATTCGACTTCAGGGATCACAGCCTGTCTGACAAGACCATCGCTGGATTGCGCCCGATATCCTGAGGCTCTGGAAGCGGACTACATGAAGGAGGTGGGGAAGAAGCAGCGATGATTGGTACATGGGGCCCGACAGCCCGAGCAGTTTCAGGCATCGTAACACTGCCCCCAATCGTGAAGCGCCAGGTCCGAAAGGAGGGAAGCGAGGCCGCGGCAGTGGGAAACTGACTGAAGGGCTGATTTTTAGGTCGTCGAAGACAATTGAAAATTCATTAAATTTCATGACTGAACCCTTGGCTTAAGCCAGCTAGACAGCTAGGGGTTTAAGATTTGTTTTGCCGGATTTAGCTAGATACTGTGGGTCAGAATAAAAGTAGCTGGACCGTTGGTCAATTCTTCAACACACGCCTTTCCAGCACTGCTCGCCAGCCTTGTTGAGGCACCCGCACAGGCGTCTCGCTGTGCAGAGAAATATTCCGACTTGGCGGCAGCGGAGATAGTCCCTTGGACCTGTAGAGATCCACAGATGGGCAATCAATCCACCCAAAAATAGAGAAATTCAAAGAGAAAAGTGGTGGTTTTTACCGGCAAAAATAAAGTCGTGTAATCCAAGAATGCGGATTTCACCCGTAAATATGAAGAGGTAGACAAGGAAACTGGAGATTTGATAGCCACCAATCATACGGCACGAAACCTGGGAAAGAAACTGACAAATCCTGCCAAAACAAAGACTCAACGACTGATTTTCAAGCTACGTTTAATGTCCTACGTCGATCACACCGTTGATGTCGCTGAGGCGTGTATGCTCCAAAGCTTCAATCCCGAAATCTCTGAGGTCATAGGGGATGCCATGGGATGCACACTGGTGTGGCCATTGACAACTGGTGTGGTTTGGTGGGGCAAAAAAATTGGATTTATTGGGCAAACCTCATCTACTTTGTTGGTCCTTTTTTAAGTGAACTATCCGCGTCAGTTGTCAGTGAACTCCATCATAGGTCTATACATGCACCATTGTTGTTGCGAATTCTGAAGAAATCCCCCCATGTGCTCTTGGTTCAAGACGATGTTTGGCCTCGACCATGGTGAGATATGGTTTCTCAATGCTTATGGAGTGATGAGAACCGTGTCCACAGCTGGTCGCTGATGTTTCAAATCGTAGGACTTTTGACCCATCCCCATGTTTGCTGGTCGCCACCTGCGAGGAGGATCTGGCACGAGATGTCGCCATCCCAGCAACTGATTTGGGATCTCTCAAGTTGGGTGACCGATGTGAAAATCACACGTGATAAGTGATAGGCATGTAGAAGAGCTACATTCGCAATCCTCAGATAAAATGATGAAGGAAAATTATACATGCATGTTATATATATATATATATATACATATATGTATATATACATATATATATATATATAAATAGCATAAATAGGATTAAAAAACAATCAATAATCCCATTGTGCCAAAGAAGTACATTTGACTTGGCCGACTTGGCCATTGAAAAGTGCTGTGTGAATGATTTGGACGTGGGTTTTTCCGTTCATTACCAAGAAATCCATGAAGCAACAACCAAATAGGTCAGCTGGCAGTTGATATTTGGGTGGAGCCTGGTTCGAATCTCTCCTAAATGAGACGTACATCACCGGGTGGGTCCGCACAATGCACAGACACTGCAAGAGATAGCTTTGGGTGGCTGTTCTTTGTTTCTTTTATGTTGTAAGGTGACGGAATACCTAAAAATTGCTGACCCATGTTGGGTGTTGGGGGGTGGTCACCTGTTCTCCAAGCCCTCGTCCAGGTGCATAGCATCATCCATACGCAGTCTGTAGCGACTCGGCTCTTCTTGGACATATAGCTTATGTGGGAAACCCCATCGTGAAGCTCTGTTTTGGAGTATGGTTTTAAGATGTTTTAAGGACCCCCACATGATAGGATTGGGTCAATGGGGTATGGTTTATTGCTAACTTTAGCAGCACATTAATATCAACCTGATTAAAACTCCGTTGTTTCTGACGAAGCTATGGCTGGAAATCCCTCTGATATGGAAATGAGAAGCACCGAAACTGCAGGATGGAGGCACATGGATTCCAGTGCTGGTGATGTCCCAACCAACCGAGCCCATCCGATCCCATTGATCCAGGAAAATCGTCAAGTTATAGGCATCCTCTAACAACTGCTCCTTCACCAATAGTGTCACTTGTGAAAACCCAAAAAAGGACATAGAACTACATACACGTATCAGTAAAATATAATAAAATACCAGTTATCCACATGTTTATCCACATGTTGATCCACATTTATCTATACAGTTTATTGATCTACCCCCTTGTTCCAACACCAAAGTATGACCCCCCTCAGGTTGGCCATTTGCATCAGCCAATGCTGACAGTAGGGACCTCAGTCCCTGATGAGTTCTGGGTGAAAAAGGCATGTCCTTTTGTTCGTTGGGGTTTCCTAAAAGGAGGGATGCCCCAAAACCGTGGGTGTCCATACCAAAATGGTCTACTTGGATGATTTGGGGGTACCCCTATTTCAGGAAACCTCCATATTATGTATGATCACAATCCAGTTTTTTTGGAATCCACAAGACATTTAAAAGGAATCCCGATTAAGCTACTATCATGGAAGCACAGAGGGTTTCGAACACCGCTCGACTGGATCTTGCTGCGCGGAAAGAAAAGCGTCATTGTCAACGACAGCTCAGCTGGGTCAAAGCAAAAACAGGATGTAACCCATGAGAATGAGGACATTCAGGGACCAAGAATTCTGATATATCTAGCCAAAACAACGAGGGTTTCACCAAAGAATCAGAATCTTTGACCCTCTTTGACTATCTCCAAAAGACAACCTTAGATCTCACAACTTGCAAAGAAATTTCGTGGGTTGCTCTCCGAGCTACCGTGCCAGGCACTACGCGAGTGCGTCCCGTGCGCACACTGAGCTGAGGAAAGGTCTTGAGGTGTCAATTGGGATCAATTGGTCAACAAATCATGTCCAGAAGGAGAAGATTTGAACAGAGCCAAGCAACGTTCAAATGTCAAAACAGAATACCCGAAGGAGAAACTGTGGAGATGAATGCACCTGTTTCCAGATGTGGGAAACTTGTGAGACGTTTGGGATCGGATCGGATGTACACGAGCCCTCAATCCTTGACACCATCAGCATCTCCTGCGCCACCACTCAGGTTAGATCGTCGTGCCTGGTTCGCCAATGACATCCACAGGACGGGCTGAGGGTTGTGGCAAAGGTCTGTTTGAAAGTGGGAAAAATTAGTGACAAACTGGGAATCTAAACATAATTTAACTAATGGGATGAAAATGGGATATACCCTCTGGCAATCAAACCTGGCTTGCTGCAAAATCTCCCATTTAGTTCGATGCTGTTGCCGGCTATAAACCTCCATGTAGTTCGGATTTGTTCCAGCCAGCCATGTCACGTGTAAACCCAATGATGACGAACTGGTGGATGTAGGGGTAGCCCATTTTCCGAACAACCCCACATCAGGGGCTTGGTCGGAAAGGTCGTTCCTACCGAAGAACGACCCGTGTGTCTACAACTGACCATGACAGGAGCTAGATGTAAATCATTGTTGGCTATTTTAATAATAGTTCCCACAGTTGCTGGAGTAAACACCGTGAGTATGAATCCAATTGTGGTTGTTTTATTCATCACCAGTATCGATTGCTATTGATCCCCATTCTTACGATTTCAATCTCGAAAGCCGACAAACAGATAAAAAAGTAAGTCATCCTCAAAATGGTAGGGAAACACTTTTTGTTTTGGAGGCCTCCATGTATGAAAAAGCAAAAAGATACAGCCCGCTTTGCCGTGCCAGGCATTTGCTTCGGCAGCGCCGCCGGCGGCCCTTTAGGAAGGCGCCCTTTGGGAACTCGTCATTCTGACCTTAGGAAATTGAGATAGACAACTGGGGAAAAAGGGTGAAAAAGGCTAAGTTCTCCCAGTTCTCCCCCAAAGTTCCAAAAGAAAATGTGTGTGATTTGCTGCGATACTGGGCAGGTGCTGCAGATTTTCAGGCAACAGACCGAGGAGCAGGGCCTGGTTGAGCCGGTCCCCCAAGACTCCACTGGTTTGTCATCAATTCTGGCCATGCTAGCATTTTGCAGGGGCACAGACAATTTTAGACAAACCCCAATGAGGCATTATTGAATACATTGTTGTTTCTTGACAGGATATCCCCGTTTTTGGTTGGTGACTGCATTCCTTTTGTGAGGTTTCATATCTCATATCTTCATTTTGGGGTTGTTGTGTCATCCCCATTACCGGCCAGGACCGGAAGGTCCAAGTGACCGTACTGAGTGCCTTTGGCGGCGCTGCCGTGGGCAGCACCGGTGGCGGCGTCCGGGGCGCAACGGGGCGGGCGAAGGTTTGGAGATGTGAAAGCTGTGGGTTTTTTAATCTATAGAAACCCCAAAAAAATAGTGAGAAAAGTGAGATTGATCACTATTTTAATGGGATGATCTACCCATATATACCTATAATCTCCACTGGGAATATAATAGGAATTGATGGGATGAAAATATGTTTAAACAAATGGGATTATACCAGGGTTTTCATGGGATGTTTATATCTGTTGGGATTGAATGACTAAATCCCTAGTTTTTTAGTCGGATAAGTCCCCATAATATCCCATTTTTATCCCCATTATACCACCGTCTTGATGGGTGAATCACCAGTGTACCACCATTATATTCCCACGAATCATCTATATCTTATATCATATCCCATTAGACCACTCAATCCCAACGAAATCCCGATTTTTACTCGGAGAATCCGCACTTATCTCCATCACCATTTACCAGAAGGTACCCACTGCGAGGATCATCCCACTTCACACGTGGTTGTAGCCTTGATTCATAAGCCTCTTAAGTGGGTGACCCTCTGGTAAACAGCCACATAACTATGGAAAATCACCATTTCTTAATGGGAAAATCACCTATAAATAAAGGCCATTTTCAATAGCTATGTTAAATTACCAGGGTACATCACATTCATCCCATTAAAATCCCTATAAAATCCCATTAGCCAATGGTTTCCTATGGTTTTCCTATGGTTTTCTATTATTTCTAGTTGGGTGCACCAACCCGCAAACCAGGCCTTGGGCTTGATCGCCGGCGGCTCCTTCGGTGCTGCCTGCGGCTTGCTCCCGGCCATGCTGACCTTTGGCCGGGCGGCCCTGCAGCCTACCATGACTGGAGGATGGTGGTAAAACAAGCTATAGTAATAGTTGATGATGACTTGGGGATGGTTTAAAGTTGGATTTACCTCATTATAGGATAAGAAATAGACCGTATGATATTGGTATGTATGTATGTATGTATGTATGTATGTATGTATGTATGTATGTATGTATGTATGTATGTATGTATGTATGTATGTATGTATGTATGTATGTATGTATGTATGCACATATCTAGAGTCCATCATGGTGGCACAACTTTGAACATTTGGCAAGAAAAAGGAATGAATCCGCTACTCTCTGGTAATCATTTTGTTCCTATTATTATCCCATATTTGCAGGGGATGTTCCCATATTTTCCCAGGTGCTTCCCATGATTTCCCATGGTTTATAGGGGAGTTCCCAGCTCACCTTGTTTCACTACCAACGGCGATTACCACGGCCTGCCAACGAGGAATCTCCATTCCCTTGGGCGCTGCCGTCGGCGGCACCTGTGGCCTCATCACGGGCGCTGCAGCAGGAGGTGTGGGGGGGACCTTTTTGGGGGGGGAATAGAATGGACATTAATAGAAAAATATGAGTTAATAATGGTTTATATGGGACAATAGTGGGTTAATGATTAATGGGATATAAAAAGGATGGTGAGGCCCCATTCATAGTGATTTTTTGAGTGATAGAATAGGCATATAATGGGTTTAACCAGCTATGAATGTGGGAAACCCAATCATAAACCTTGTTTTCAGATTTGCAAAATTATATACCCAATTACCCGACAACGCCCAAATCAATTTGGTCATTGAGTCGATTCAATTGATGGATCACAATCATCCTTGGCTTCATATTTAAGAAATGTCAATCCAGACGACATTTCGAAGATGTAGCCAAAAACTATTCATCCCATTTAACATACATTTCACTTATTGAAAGTTATTGATATAGCCATCGATTTCGTCAGGCACTGCTGGCCTGGTGAGTGGTGGCCTTGTGGGGCATGGCTATGTCGCTCGGCCCAAAGATGGGTGTAGTTCTACAGAGGAAAAATATAGGGAGAGAGAGAGAGAGACAAAAAAAAGTGCAAGTAGACATATGTACATCTATTATGTACAGTGTATGTATATGATGTATGTATATGTGTTTTTTTAGAGCCATAGATACAACTGTGGACATGTGTATCGATAGATATGTAGATATTGATATGACTATGGATGTAGATGTATTTGCCCATTTGTCCATGTACAGATGTATAGATTGCGAAGAAATGCTTGCCATTTTTTCTGGTTTTCTGGCATAATCTGCCTCTCACTACAGCACTGGTGTTGACCAATGTCCTGGAATACGACAACTTGTGTTCCCCACATTTGAAAGTGTAGGGGTCCGTTTGGGCAATGAATGTTTTAACAATCCGTTCCGGAGATCACTTACATGTAGTGAGTGCAACAGTGGCATGCGGAAACTGCGATGAAGATCAGAACCAGTGGCCAGTTTCAGCTCCAAGCTTGCAACATCCCCAGCAAACACACCTCAATGGTTGTTGCTTTTACACCGCATCTTGTTGGCTCAACATTCGAATTTGTGGAAGTCTAAGTCGTTTTTTGATCAGGCCCCAAAAAAGTTAGGCTGGACCCCCCCCGATTGATTCGTCTTGGAGACTCCAAAAGCCAGCCTTTCGAGGCTCATCGGCTCTTGGCGAGAAGTGTCTCGGAAGTTGGAGAACTCAGCCTGGATTTCAACCGCTCTCGGCCTTGGGATTTTGCAACGGCTTTGGACCCTCAAATCTTGTGACAAATGTGGATTGAACTGACAAGAACCCACCAGCCCCAAGGGATTCCCATGTTACAGCTGGAGAAACCCCGAAACTGCGTCTGAGGCGAGCAAGTTCAGTGGCCACTGCAGCATTGCCAACTGGTCGGGGGAGCTGGAAGAGTTGGGAAAGTCAAAACACAGCTGGAGGTGTTGTCCCAAAAACCACGAGCCTTTGCTAGTTTCACAATCAACCATGTGTTGATGGTCCCAGAAAGATGGAACACTAAACCTCCCACTTGAAGTTTGAAGAGAAAACAACTGCAGCTATTGGGACGCAAACTGTAGCCAGACCAGCTACACTGGAAAATGTGGTCCAAAATTGGATATGTTGCCCATCGTTTGAAACGCCTTTGAATGCCTCAGTTGACAAAAAAATGAAGGCAGGTGCAAACCTTGTGTTACACTTGCATATCAAAGGTGCTGTTGCATTCTGACCAAGATCCCGGATTGTTGGTTCTGTCTTGACTACATACCACTCCTTCTTCGTTACTGAACATGCTAGTATGAAACAAAATGGATCACGCCAAGAAGTAAACCTGTATCGGTTGATCTTGGTTCATACCAAGAACGGAAAGGGTGTGTGGTAATGCAATGGTAATGCCCTAAACCTCCCTTCAGAAATTGCCCATAAATCAGCAAGTTCTAAAATCCAGCAAGTTTCGAACTTGTCTGTGAACAAAAAACAGCAGACCACAATTCACCAGGGCCTGGACGCGGCGCTCTCGTGGCGATGGAACGGGCGGCACTCATTGAGGTGGGGGTTGGGTCGAGTTCTCCATTGGGGATGGTCATCGCACCATGTTCATTGGTTAAACAAGGTTCACTCAATAACAAAGCCATAGGAAAATATCCAGTAAAACCATAGAAAACTAGAAAAGCCATGGAGTTTCCCATGAATGGTTCTATATAACCATGTAATGTGGTGAACCCAATGCCATGAACCATCCTACAAACCAACCATGCTAGCACACTCACGGTCAGACAGTTCAGCGTCGCATTGGCGTACCCCCCGCAGGACTGTCCCATTTCTAGCAGTATAGCCAATATCACAAACCTCTATTGGGGTTAGTTTATGATTGGGTTTACCACATTAGCCCGATGAGAAATATTATAAGGAATCCCTTATGATGGTGGGACAACTAGATTTATGTTTATTTACGCCTCATGCTCTTAATCACTTGATTTTCTGGTTTGTACTTGATCGCTTGATGGATTCTATAAACCCATTATAAAATGAAGGCTCATCACTGGATTTCCCGCATGATTGGGTTCGATACTACTGATCATGTGGACATAGTCGCATAAAAATAGGTGCTTGTCGTCACAATTTCTTGAGGTCATTTGCTATGAGGAGGGAAAGAATAGCCGCAAAGTAGGAGTTTGACCAACAACAACAGGTTGGTTAGCTCAGTATAATTTGTCTGGTGGCAATTGCACACATTGTAAAAGCAGCATACACTAGCTATGGAATTGACCAACAATTGAAAGGGACTGTTGCAATACATCAACCCTTTTATCGTCATCAGATCTTCAATCATGAATCAATGGGTAACACTAAATAGTAGGAATAACAGGGAACAATAGGGAGTGATGAGTTGGGATCTCGTTGATCATTACTTGTTCAAAAGGACATTAAGCTGCGAATGTTACTGGCACAGCATGGGCAACTTGGCACAGGTCAAGATCCTGACCCTCAAAGGCAACGCGAGTCAGGGATGTTGGTTCCTGGCACGGTCGCACGAGGAGTAAAAGAGAAGGGGGCACAGCCCCGAACCAAAGCAGATGCCCTGGAAGTGGTCTTTTGTTATGTCATTCTCATGACCAAAACCACATGTGGAACTCGTCATGTTCTTCATTGTAGAAAGTTGGCTAGTCATCTTGCGATACCATTGGTGTCTGAGAACTCGTGCTGACCCTTTCCAATATGTCAATTTGGGTTTGTCCAAAGATTGGTGATGGGCCCCCATGAAAATGAACAAATTGTAAAATGATGTTCTCAACCATCAAAGCCGGGGCTTTTCCACTGTTTTTGAGACAAACCCATCTGAGTGGAGCATGATTGCTTCATTATGGACTGGGGACCTTTTCCTATTTTCTATTTTAGATGACCCTTTTGCCATCATTTTCCAAATGGAAGTTTGGGAAGACCCTGCCGTACTGGCTAGTGCGGTTGCTTTGCTTTCATACTTTTATGGGACCCCAGTCCATCAAGCAAGCCTTTCGCTTTCGGCGCAACAATCCGACTTCCACAGATGATGTTAAGAGAAAAGAACATCTCAGTTGCAGGTGGATGCAAATGAAAATGAAGCTAGCTACGGCATGATGTCACTTTATGGCGCCTGCTTATGACCCAAAATGCAAGAATTTAGATACCGCCACTGAAGTGGCATTTATCAACATGAGAGATTGTGAAATCGGTTTCACCAACTGTTCTGAGGGATTGGTTTTCCATTGGTGTTTATCACGAAGCCCTGGTTGTACTCCCATTCGCTGGGACGGATTCACCGCGACGGTGAAGTCAGATCGACTGATAGCGATGGGTTTTGCTACACCCGTGGTGCCCGGCCCCAAGTTGGTGGCATGATGCAGTCGACAGGGCCGTGATCAAAATATGGATAGGCCAAGACAGCACACGCGAACAACTGGCAGGTGAACATCTAGAATTCTAGGGATGGAACCCTCAAATAAGGACATGGACATAGATATGGACATATATGTTTCTGTGTATATATGTTCATATATAGAAAAAAATTGCCAGCACTTGTGGTACAACCCTGTCGGACTGCCTGCATGCACGGGCATGCAGCAGCTGTGCTCAAGGTGATCCAGCTGAGTCCAAATGAACAGCCACGACTCCAGAATGGGGGTTGAGCGAGTAGTGGGACGTCCTGGCATTGCCTGTGAGAGTGGCAGACACCTTTTTTTTGTGTTTTTTTGTTAGATGTTCTGGAAGTTTAGTGGTCAAGATTTGAGATGCAGGGTGCTATCATTGTTCGTCGTTTTGAATGGCGCATCCGATCTTCGGGAGTAACATGTCAAAATACGTCTTTTTTGCTGCGGAATTTTCGTGGTGAAGCTATCCCCATTGTTGGGTACCGACTTGATCCAATGGTTGCATCACTGCGTTGGGATGTGGGAACCTTCGTTCAAGATCAATCTGCTGAATTTCCTTCACCAACTGCTGAAGTGTCAACCATAGTGATGACAAAAATGATGAAACCTATTGTTGTTGGGTACCATAGTTAGCTCAATCTCAAGTATGGTCGCCCCATTAGCCCAAATCTGACGTTTTTGGGTCTGCTGGGTGAGGCAAGATGTCCAGTAGTCGTATTCACCATGTGCAAGATGTACGCGCACCTGAAACACCAGGAAAAAAGCTGTGGAAACAAAAAACTGAGCTGTGGCCAAAGCCTCCAGTTATGGTTGATTTGGGTTTATCCTGCCATTTCTTGGAATAGTTCGAACAGTTCTTCCTTGTTGCTACCAACTCTTCAGTATCCCAACACTTGGGTAAGAATCCTCTCGCAATGCAGATCTAGCAATATGTTTGACAGGATATGAAGTTTTAACGTGTCGTTTTTTTGCAATCTTGATTGGGGAGTGTGTACCCGGATAAAAAGCCCCTGTTGCGGCGAGTATCTATGGTCAAGAGAGTTTCGTGCAATAAACTGAAACTCAACCTAATCTCTGTCCCCATTCAAAACAGCAAATGTATTAGGAATGTCATTCCATCAGACAGTCACAAGGGATGAATGTTGCAGATATTCATGTAGACATCAGATTTGGGATTGAAACTTGACAACAGAATCCTGTGCCAAAACCACCTGAATTTTGTGGTGGTGCCCATACAAAATCAGGCAAGACCAGGGCATACCATATTGCTAGATCCTGCAGTTTGACCTTTTTAGCCGTGAATGGGCAACCATCCAAATTCGAAGACAAATGTTCACAGCGGCATATTAGTGTTTCTCATATCATTTTTTATGCCGCTTATTTCCAGTACCTTTGTTGGATATATACCCCTATTGCCAGGGTAGCTGGTACCCTGTACCATGGATTCCCTCGATGCCAAGCTGTGCCGAGCGAAAAGTAGATACACATGGCCTGTTGGCATTGTGGCCTCTTCGATTCTTCTGGCTCAGGATCTTCTGTTTTCTTGAATGTCATGCCCTCTAGCATGTCAACTGGCAACCTAACCTCGAAACAGCTGGAACTTGGTGTCAACACTACATTTTGACCGATTCTGATACCCCAACTTTTGAATTTTCAGTTCTTCTCCAGTCCTGTTTGACAAACTCCACAGCTTGGTCCTGCGTTGATGATGGTTGCTTCGATCGCGGAAACCATCGTGGAGGCAAGGAATGTGGACATCAGGTAGCTGTGTAAAACACCCGACGATTCAAATCCAGGCTGCCAGAAACCCATTTCCAATGGATGATTTGCATAATATTAATGAACAACAAATGTCTTTTGCATATCCTTTGGATTGGACAAGTTGGAAAGGTGTTTCATCCATCAGTTCCGATGATCCCCAAGGCAGATCTCACCACCTCGTTCCGTGCAACAGGAAGATTTGCCGGGGCACTATTTGATCGTGCACAACAATGCAGCGGTCCGTGCCGAAGTGCCATGGGCTGAGTTGATCACCTGACCATCCTCGGTGAGAGCCACAGGGATGGACATTGACCTCGAATAACATCAATGACAGTACTACCCTTGAAGCATTGCACGAGCTTAAATGGAGATTGTGGATTGTCACCTTTTGGTTGGAGAATGTCTGATTGCCTGATGGAGATTGCATATTCTGAGCATCAGAATTCCGCAAAATTCGCAGGTGCTTGAGGCAAATGAACAACTCCATTTCGTGGCAGTCCACACGCTGGCAGACGAAAGAGGTTTATGATAAAACTGTTGATTTTACTAAAGATGCTGTGGAGATAGAATCTGGTAAAATTCAAGATCCCTTATAGATACAATGAACATGTGTAACATGAGTGATTCTGCCAGCCAAAGGGCCTTGGATTCTCCAGTTGCGCAGGCCTCAGACGCAGATCTTGAAATGGAGCCCTTGAGTCCTTGAGTAATTTGGCTTGGCAATAGACAATTCCCTCTTTCAATAGGAGAGATATGGAGAGATTATCTAGAGCTGGCCAGGTTTGCTTGCCATTAGGGTTACGTCTCCATTCGTGTAGGGATCGGTTGTTCGTTGTATCAAACTATATCCCTCATCCCACATCCTTTTGATATTGGTGACTCAGATATTGTACTCGGTTGGCGGTGCAAATCCCATTTCTGGGTATATCCGATATCCCATGGTTTCTCGTCCCATGGCCAAGACAATGCTGTGCTGAGGTGGGACAACTTGCCTCTGGGGAAATCGTACACGTGCTCGAGGCAGCTGACATGGAGCTGAGGATGTTCCTAAAGAAACTGAGATGAGTACTGCCCAAAATGATGGCTGGATGTTAAAGGTCTTGTTCTTGGTATTCAACAACTTGGCAGTTGGGTTTGTCACCATGAGAAGTGCTATCAGTGCCTTTCTTGTCCACATGTTGCAAGTCCGCTGTGGGTGCGCAAACACCTTGAAACTCTTGGCCTCAAATGATTAGTCTTCGTCGTCACGTTTTTTTTGGTTCTCATCTCAAGTAGGTGCAGATGTGACAGGATCCTACTGTCGAAACATGGGTGAACATGCCGCATCGATCCACATTGTGCCTGCTGAGTTGGCCAGTCACCACAGGTGCTGCCGTTGCTGGAAGAGAACCGTGCAGGGAAGCCAAGACGGGGATGTCCAAGGATGGCCACCCGGTGACCCATGGAAAAGGTTATGACCGTCATGACCTCGCTTCGGAGAGCAAGTTGAGATTGCTGCCTGTCTCATGCAGAGTCACAGGTGGGGCACTCGCTCCCAAGCGCATGGAAAGAAAGAAACAGGACAAAGATCCTGGAAAAAATAGCCAATGTGAAATCGGACCATGCCTACGTCCTTAAAGACATCCTTGGCATTCAGGAACGTTTCCTATCCCAGGGTGAGTTGCGGAGATCTTGGCAAATCTACCCTTTTGGGGTTCCGCACTGCCACACGGAAAGAAGGTGCTTTTCTTTGCACCAAAGCTGCCGGCATCACTGAAAGCAGTATGGATTTCGGAGACAACATGGTTGCCTACCCAAAGAAATCAAGGACAGTATATTGATTTAACAAACATTAACATAAAATGAAGGTGGTTTCAATTCCGATCCACCTCCACTGAGGTCAGGGGGAAGCTGGAACATCCCCATGGCTGGATTTCTTTGGTGAATCTTCAGGTCTGGAGGATTTTCGAAGTGGAAATCGATCTGCAATTGTTGGTGATTTCCACTCACTTTGGATCCAATTTAAAGAGTTGACAGCCAGGATGGCTACCGATGGGCGGAGCGACAGGCGGGGGAACGGACTCCTTGCGGCCAGGCTGTTGGCAGTAGGTTATGGTCATGGACCATGCCTCCAAGTTGAGAAGGTACCTAATATAGTGCCACTATATATCCGAATGTTGTACCCTACCTCTGACGTTATGACATATCGAGTGCAATATTTTGCGCAGAATGAGGATTGGAAAAACAAAATGGCATGATAATTCTGGGGGAAGTTCGAGCATCGAAACCTCGGTTGCAACATGTTGCCCAACATGTTGCAACCCCAGTTACAGGACGTTTACCCGGTGGCGGTACTCCCAATGGGATCTGTGCAGGAGACTGCTCCAGCCGATCCTTGGGCCATTGAAAAGGTGGGAGGGGATGGTAACGAAGGTTGTGACATCCAAAGACTTTGGGATGTTTTGACCACCGGATCAATTGTGATCTCTAAGTTTTGAGCCTTGCCAAGTACCGATCCTGCTAATTTTCATGGGGAAAAAAGGATTGACCCGAGTTGGTCTGTCTAGAAAACACCAAGCACCGGTGGTTACAATCCTCCCAGACTGGCTTCAAGTGTTTTTTTTCCAGAAAGCCTCGTCTTTGGCTGGTAATGAAATCCATAGTGCTTTCAGATGGAGAAATCTCTTCACATCCTCATGTTCACTCTCCACTTCAGGTTGGGGAATCCCTGAAATCATCCATGGAGATTACAAGTTTCGTTGCCGCCTAGTGAAATCCATGTTGGTTACCATCAACCCCCAGTTGATGATGGATTATAAGTCTTTGGTAAGTGTCAACAATTGTGCCAATTAGATCTAATACATCCAACAACAAACTCAATCGCCTGGTGGATGATCTTTTTCCACTGGAACTTTTTCAGGCGCACCTCGTCGCAGAACTCCGCAGCCGCGATGCGGAGATCAAGCGCTGGACGGTGATGGCGGAGAGGCGGCGATATAGGTTCCGTACCCATCAACATGAAATTACAAGCAGTAACCATAGAATTGATGGCATAGCTATTGTTATTATCTCCACAGTTCTCTTCATTAGAGTATCCATAGTAAAGTCCATTGTCCACATGTCATAAGCTCTGTGGACCTTGAGGCTCCGCGCTGAATATCAGCGCTCCATCGAAAACGCCACGGAGCTCGCAGCAGCTGTTGAGGATGCCACGGATGCCGTCCGGCGTTGGATGACTTGTTGGCGTTGGTAAAGTGGGAGGATCATCCATGGAAATTGGGACCATAGTAAGGGTATGAAATCTCGAAGATTTCCGTAAGTTGTTTCATCCCATGTCGCATGAGTTGAATGTCCCAAAACTTGGAGATTTGGACCCTCACCTGACTCGACGGTGAGTGATTCCCCCAATTCGGCTAGAGTGATGTTCAAATGCAGCACGGATCAGCAGCCGGATGGAAGACGAGCAACATTTCATTGGCGATCCCAGGAGCGTGTGCTGATGGGCCATCGCATGCCTGCGACCCTGAGTTTGGACGGTTCACCACCATTTCGTGTAAAACCTGGGATCACAACAGGGTTCCAGGGCGGTACAGGCTATTCATGATGGACAAGAATCGCATCATCATGCCAACGAAAGGCTAACCGCTTCCATTTTGTATTTATCATTCGCTTTCTGACCCCGTCAAGATTTGGAAGATGCGAAAGTATGCGAAGAAGACACTTCTTCGTTCTCCCAGGAATTCCCCCCTTTTTCTCCCCATTTTCCCATATATTTTCCCCTTAGGTCCTGAGGTCCCCCATGTCGCCACCGAGACCGCCCGAAGCGCTGCGCGCCCAAAGCGCAGCGGGTAGCGCTGCTGCCTTCGCCCAGTCCACCAGAGCACAGGAGCTGCAGCAGCTGGCGACGAGACTAGGTGAGGACCCCAAAATATCCCCAAATCAGAGGGAAACCAGAGGTGTTTTTGGTTTTTGGGAGTTTTGGGGTAGCCGGGTCTTATCCCATGCTATGGACGGTAGACCCAATGATAGATACAGCTGCACCGTCCGAGCTGCAAGGTGGCTCGGTCTCCCCGTGGGTGTCTCAGTAAGGATCAACGAATTCCTAAGGGATGGTGACAATTCCATACAATTCCAACTATCAATGGTGGCCTTCATATTCATCAACTATAAATCAACTACAAAATTGTCCAATTTGGTCATTTCATGTGACTTCATGATATTTCATGTTATTTCAACTAGTCATCACGTGGTGATACATGTCAGTTTGATATTTTGATATATTTGGCCACTGAGGGGCACCATGTCAGCTCCTGCTCCAGCTGCACCAGCTGAAGAGGTGAGATTTTTCCATTTCAGGAGTGCTGAATTTTGTCAAAGTCAAGTGATGATTTGTTTGTCAACATCGAAGTGATGAGTTGCTGGCAGGTAGATCCAGCATATCAACTGCCTCCGGGTCTACCTCCTGGCTCAAAGGCTCGACTTGTGAAAGCAAGGAAGGCAGCGGACTGTGCTGCTGCGCTGTCAGGTGGTTGGCTTCCGGCGGAAACCTTCCAAAGACGGGCCGGAGGCAGAAAGGGTTGAGGGCCGATTTTGGGTAGATGAAGGTAGATGAGTGTTCCAGAAATGGTTTGGAACTCCTCCAAACATTGGGAAGTACATGCTGCTGTGCCTACAAAACCAACCAAAAAGGCTAGGATTGAAGGATTGAACACGAGTGGTTGTAAAAAGATGTGTGGACTCCGACCTCCAAAATTCACCATTTCATGGTGAATCCTTCAGGATCTAATGGGTTTTATTGCACGCATTTCCATCAACTTAGGCGTTTCCCACAAGTGTTTGTCCCTCTAAACACAAATGTCGGTTTGGTAAAGCACATAAGATTAACATAAGATTAACATAAGATTAACATAAGATTAACATAAGATTCACAAGTTCAAGGTACCAAAAACGAACTCTGCAATCAGATCCCCCTTTTCTGCATCGCTGTGAGGTACCCACTGGAGCCGTCGAGGCCGGTAAACATGCTGCAAGCCGATGTCCACTGGTGTCCCAAATTGGGCTCCTCAGTTGGATCTTTTCTTGTTCAATTTGGGGTTTGCTCCATCAGGTGTGGGTGATTACAGGCCCCAGAAACCAGGATGTTCACCCATTTTCTGTGTTCACCATCCAAGTGCTGGGATTTTGCCTGTCTAGTTGCTTCTTCCCCAATATTGGTAGCCTAGACGACATTATCAGTGTGGCTTGAAGAATCCATTTCTTGCGTTCATTTCCCATGATTTCCCATGTCCTCTAATGGTTGAAACATGTTGAAACCAGCCCATTGTGTTTGGACATCCGTCGCCAGGGCCGTGTGTTGGACTCCAATGCCATGATGCAGTGCCCCGGTACCCGCGGAGGGTATCAAACTGGTCCACTGAAAACTGGTTATGGATGCACTGAAAACTGGTTATGGATGCACATGTGGCCTGGTTATTAACCCGGATGGTTGGTTCTTAATTGGACTATCCTGATCCCCAAGGCAGGGTTTTGATACCTAGAGCGACAAGTAAAGGCACACGACGATATCACACAAAAGGACAACTTGCTCGAAGGGAATGTAGATTTAGCCATGGAAGATCACAAGTAGGGATGGATTACGGGACCGGTTCAAAAAGAAGCGTCTCGCCTGTGCACAGATCAACATCCCAAGCCAGTTTTTTCTGCCTTGGTGGGTGACCTATATCCATGGTCAATCACACAAAGGCCCAGCCAAGTCCATACTGAAGATGGCCCTGCACCGGCAGTTGGAGTGTGCCCTTCTGATGGGATGATGGCAGATTCTCAAGGATTCGAAATCCGGAATGTCCGGGTGAAAATCATTAGAAAATCATTGCTCAATGGCTGCATGACTGACCTGTTTGGGGGTCCCCATAGAATTCCTCAGAATTAATTGCTCCTCATTGAATCTGACTAAATTGGTGAACCCATCCCTTTGGCAGTCTTGAGCTATAGTCTGGCTATGGTTTCGAGTCCGGATTGAGAAAACCTTATCTGTTGCATGAGGGGTTCCATTCAGCAGCCGTTTGGTGGTGATACTGGAACGTCGCAGGCCTTCTTTATGAGGTGTCTCACATTCTCCAAATAACACAAGGTTGACACCACCAAAAGGCGATTGTTCGAGGAAACACACAGCAGGACCGGCTGCCAGGTATCCGTTGGCAAGACCGCCCGTCAGTATGGCCACGAACAGTTCCCTGGATAGGCGAGCAATTGGCGGTTTTGAAGATATTTGTTGTGTGTCTTTGTGACAAATGATGATGTTTTTGATGTTTTCTAGATCATCCTACAAGACTTGTTGTGTGTCTTCATGTCTCCCATTTGACTTGGAGTCCTCGGCCAGGCCGTTGACTGGGAAATCCCAGGAGAAGTGGTCCTACGACGGTGACTTTCAGGCTGTGTTGTCTCCGTTGGAGTTGGTGCTGTCAGATGGCATGCTGCCAGTTCTGTGAGGATGGTCACCAAATGGATCAAATTTAAGCAGTAAATCATGACATGGGTATGGGGAAAACCTCAGTGGTCCAGGCTCAATATGTGCATCCGGTCAAGAAATGCTAAACCGTTAAACATTCAGCTGGACCAACAAATGGCCTGGTCATTTCTAGTGTAAGCAACCCAAGTTTGGCGGCACCCGATGGTGTGATGACTTGATACACAAACCCATTTTTGTCATGATCCCCCTTTTGGGTTGGTAACATCCCAATGTTGCATAGTTGAATCCCCAATGTTGCATGCTTAAATCTATATTTTTGATGGCCACATCCCCAGTACTACCTCATTGGCTATCTGAAATCCACCAAGTTTAGTTGTCAGGGGAGGAGCTTTGCCGCAGCTTCAGCAAAGTCTGGAGGCTCAGCCTCAATATCTGTTTTTGATGATTTTTGATGTTCCTTCCACTCCATTCCTAGAAAGTTGGATATTTCCAAGGGACGAAACAGCCAAGATTCTTGGACTTGCGGGCCTCGAGAAAAATGAGGGGCCGCTGATGCAAATCTTGCTGTTTTTTTTGTGGTAACACAGCGTTTGGGTTCCAAGGCATTCTTCAGAATGCGGCCGAGTCGTAAGCGAGCATCCCAGATTCTCTGCGTCCCAGATGGGTTTGATTTGCCACTGGCTGTAGAGGAAGTAAAATGTGAAAACATGATAGGCTCAAAGAGGTTCTGCAGGATACTCAGGTTGATTGTCAGGTCTTGAATCCTATCAGTTGCCCTACCAGAAGTTGTTGCTCAACAACTTGTTCATTCCTTCCAAGGTGATGCGAGTCGAAGCCAGGCTGGGTAGGTAGGGTCCAAGGGTTCGAAATGAAATCTAACGATGGAAGATTTCATCAGATGCCGTTTCCATGGGATCTCCCATTGCTCATTGTGGGACCAGGTCATTTTGAGGAAAACAACTACATTTGCCTTACGGATAGAACTTGATCTAGCGGCGTTTGATTGTGACTTTTGGGTTGGACAGTGAGATGCCAAGCTGTTTTTCAAGTTTTGACGCGTGGCCGTTGTTGGAACTGGGGTTGCACCAGATTCGGAGAGCGGTATGATCTCTCAGAAATGCCATGAGTTGGCACTTGTGTTCGTCCGAAAGTAAATTTGAATCCACTGGCTTATCATTGTTTTCCCCAACCAAAATTGCCTTTTAGATCCTTTTTAGGGGGTATTACCAAATTTCTGGACAAACCCAAATCCTAGTCTTTGGAATCCCTCATTTCTTTTGCAGTTGAATCCCAATTCTTATGATTTGATGATTCCACGGCCGACGGTTTTAGTCAGGCTGGGCCAAAGGCGCACACACCTGGCGAGTCAGCAGCCAGAGCCATTGCTCGTGACCCCAGTGATCAAAGATGGTTGATGATGGTTGGGTGTGTTTGGGGATTTCTAGGTGTCAGATCAGATTGTAGTGTAAGGTAGCCCGCAAAAGCTTATTGGCAACACTTCACGCTGGAAACTACATTTGGATTTATTCTGACGTGTTGGCATCAGCCTCGGGGATACCTCTCCAACTGGAGACCCCAAGTTATTAGATTCTTTGTTTTCCACAAAACTGTTGAAAGCCACCCTGATGGAAGAGCCAAATCATGACTGAACCAAGCCATTTTCTGTTGCTCTCTTGGGAAAGGCCCTATGGTAAAACTGCAGATGTGGATCTAAAGTGAACCCTTCAGTGCAGCTTTCAGCATGTGTAGCCTCTGTAGATGTGAACAACTAGTGACAATTAGATTCAAAATAACGGCATAATGTGTGCAAAGTTGAGAATTGTTTGCCTGCAAACTTTAGTGTGCTACTGAGGTGAGTATGCTTCACTGATCAGCTGAATCGATTTCTGCGATGGAAATAATCGTGTGGAGCAGTTCAGCGCAAGACAGGTTCATGAAGAGGTGACGCAAAATTCAACCAAGCGAATTTTCATACGATGGGGTTTCTGTTTGCTCATCACTCGGGTCCCTTGATTTTTTTTCCAGGCAATGCGGAATCAAAGTGAATAGTGTTCTTTGTTGTGTCTCTGAAGGCTGATGAAAGAGCACAATAATTTCCTGGCTGATTTCTTGCAAGACATACTGTTTGCTGCTTTGTGTGGCCTGAAGACTTTCTCTTGTTGGACTTGATTTGGGAAGCTATGCAACTTCCGCCGCTGTGTTAGGTTGCAGTTTTGGCTTATATCTTGGGTGTGTGTGTGTTTCTTTTTTTTGTTGTAAAAAATGAGCAATCCACGAGTCTTCTTTGATATTGAAATTGGCGGTCGCCGGGGTCCCAGTTGACAGAGCAAAAATGACAGAAATGGCTGAGATTTTTGACACTCACATTGGTTGCGTACTACTTCTTTCTTATATCACCATGCTTGATCGGTTGTACTGCGTCCCATTTTGGAATCGTTGATGCTCCCATTGTGATCCCATCAGGTCCTGCCGGGCGCATTGAGATGGAACTCTATGCGGCGCGCCATCCGCCATCGCCGTGTGCAGTTCAGTTGAGTCGGAAAAAAAACACTCAGGTTTCTCCATGATCAAAAGTGTGATTTCCCCATGAAACTTATAGTATGATCAAAGTATGATCACACTTCGATCACTTCGATCATGGAGGATTTTCGGTTCCCGACACTTCGGTGCCAGGATTCGGTGCCCAAGACGGCCGAGAACTTCCGCGCCCTTTGCACCGGGGAGAAGGTGGATTCAACGTGTTCAACTCCTGTGAAAAAGGAGGAAAACACATCCAGAAATGAGGCTTTAAGCAAAAAAAAGGGGAATTCACTCGAAAAAGTTGGACGTCATAAAATATTCAACAAACACATGTGGAGTTTCACCGAGGAAATAAGGTTTCTAACCGGCAAATCCAAGGTTTTTGTGGGCCCTGGGAGGGCGGCTACGTAGAGGCATCCCATTCTTGGGGATTAAATCCTTCCTTTGATGTCTCCGTTGTTGATTGGTTCAATATCCGTTTTTACTGCTGCAATCATCCCGTTTTTGGGACAGGCACTGACTTGACCCAGGGCCCTCTATGCGACTAACACTGGCAGTATCAACGGGATTGAACCCCTTCCAAGCCGGGTACCACGAGACGGGGATGTCGCTTGAGTTGCATTCAATTGTGACCTGCACAAGATTCTCCTGATTCATTGGCCATGTGCTGTACACAGTACATTGATGTATATTGTTTATGTTCAATTACAGACCTCTTGGTAGGATGAGTACATCCCGGCACAGGGCAAAGGACGCTCTGGAAAGCCCCTTCACTACAAGGGCAGCACGTGCCAGCACTCAGTGATGAAAGCTACCGGCCGCTTGGCTCAACTGTAATTGGATTGTAGGGCCATTTCTCTCAGGTTCCATCGGGTGATCCCTGGTTTCATGTGTCCCAAACTCAGCCGAACTCACTGCTTCCGAAAACCACCACGGTTCTCAACACATTTCGCCACCCTGGGCCACAAAATGTCTGAGGTCAAGGTGGTGACTTCACCAAAGGCAATGGCACGGGCGGTGAGTTTCCTGGCTGCAGATCCAGTGTCGTCAAGATTTCTGCAGTTTCTGCCCACCTGGCTTTCCATTTGCTGATCATCTCATAGGGAACATGTGGGAACATCTGGGAACAGCAACTCAGTAGGATCCGGCTCTGATTTCAAGTTTCTGAAATTTGAGGTCCATTTACGGTGAGAAGTTCCGTGCGGGCACCTGGAGTCCCAGAGTCGTTTTTTGCTTTGTTCGTTGTGGAATCGACAGCTAAGAGATCTGGGCTTCTTTGGCTGAGAGGAAAGAATTGAAGAATTCCACGAATTCGATTTCCATCAAAAAACAGTGATTTCCCAACCAACATCGGCGGAAATTCGTTTCCTCCGCCAGAGTTCTAGTGGGCTCATCCAACTGAAGTTTCAATGGTTTGCAACTGGAGTAACTGAGCATCCTCAATCTCTTGCAGTTATGACCCCATCATATCCCATCCAGTTACTGCTTACCAACAGTTGGAGCATCCCAGTGTCTCCAGCGAGGTGATGAGAACTTCAAGCACAAGCACACTGGTCCCGGCATCCTCTCCATGGCCAATGCAGGGTCAGAAGACCCGGGGGATTCGGATGGACCTGAGCACCATGTCTTTGAGCGCTGAAACAGGGCTCAGGAACAGTTTTTGTTGAATCAAAAGTTGCTATTGGATTGGAAAGGTGCCCAAAGAGATAGAAACTTGAGCGGCATTTGAAACAGAATGGAAAGCCATGTTCTAGCTAGTTTACAGCCACTAGAGGCAAGTCTGAATGGCTCATTGATCGGCAATCGGAAAAGGCCCAACAAAATTGGAGTGACACTGCTGAAGTGTAGTACTTTGCATGCAGTACTACAGTGGTGTAGTGCCAGCATGCAGCAAATTGTCAAGGCCAAACACGAATGGCTCTCAGTTCTTCTTGTGCACTGTAGCTGGCAGCTAAGTGTGACGAAAATGTGAAATAAATCCTTGGAATTCAATGATCAGAGTTGCACTTGCAGCAACATAATTGCAGGGTTGTCCATTTTCTGCAAAGATGGTGTGCAACATTATGTTTCATTTCGTTTCCTGTGATGGTTGCAGTGCCAACCGAATTCGAACACGTCGTCTTTCCATTGGGATATGACTTGAATTTGGTCCGGTTCTGTTTGAAGCCAATGTGATCCCCAGTGGATTAATGACACCACAAGGCAACACCCCACTTGAACGGAAAGCACGTGGTCTTTGGCAAGGCCAAAAAGAGACTGACAGATAAGCAGCAGACCTGTGTTTTATCACTTGCAGTTTTGATATGTTGCTACTTTTTCAAACAAGCTCCAACTTTCGGACAAGGTAGACTCAGGTAGACCTTGGGTTTCACTCCGTGCAGGTGGTCGAAGGGATGAATGTGGTCGATTTGGTGGAGAAGGAAGGTTCTGGTAGCGGCAAGCGCCAGCCTCAGTGGGTCCCCTGCCGAATCCGGACCTAGTGCCGTTCGTGATGAGAATGCCATGGAGGACATGGCAGTGGGGGTTGAGACTGGCACCTCTTGCATTGTCGTTAAGGACAAAGCGCCCAGTGGTGATTGAGAATTGCGGTGAGATTGGTCAGTGGCTCAGGAGTTGCTTTGACAGAATTTATGGTACCCACATCAAGATAAGCAACTATAGACCAATATAGACTATATTGAAACATTTGAAATGGTGCAATTAGAAAAAATGGACTTAAAGCTTTAACAGAATTCACAATGATTCAAAAGACACGCCCCACTCAGCTCCCTTCAGTTTCGCTGTCGCAGGTGGCGGCAGTGGCAAGGCTCGCGAGCGTAGCCCCCGTCGTTGAGGTGGTTGTTCTGTTGGGACAGCTGCGTTTCGCGGCAGAAGTGTGGCACCCAAAAAGGTGCTCTCCTGGGGAGCTGGCCATGGTGAATCAATGATGAAGTAGCGGTCTGATTGGGTCAATGGCTACAAGTATTTCTTGGCGTTGCCAGCAGAACGTTGAGAGCTGATTGCGGAACTTGGTGTCAAGGCAAGTCAACTGGAAAAGCCTCCTTGGGTTCATGTACGCCAATGTACGCACACACTTCCATGATAAGTCGAAGGTTCCGAAAGTTTTGCTCCGGTCGGCTTTTGTTCACAGCTTCATTCAAGGGCTTGAAACCGCCCTTTTGGGGTGAATCGAATGAATTACAGGCATGAAACGAGTCAATACTACTTATTGTGCCGTAACTTTTCTTGAAAATCCATCTTGGCCTCCGCCATTTGTGAACAAGGATCCCCTATATCTGTGAGAGGTTGGTTAAGCATTTCTTCTTGTGCGGTTTCCCTTTGAGATGACCTCGAAATCAACTTGGAGAGTGTTTTTCAGAAGAAGCTCTAACATGTTCAAGCATTATTCTACCTGACAATGTTTCCCCAATGTGTTTATGCTAGTTGCATCCCCATTTTTGGGTAGAACCTGAAACTATTCAGCACCGGAGCAAGATCACATAGATTCCATGTCCCGTCGTCATGGGCGCCTTTGGGCCCTTTGGAAGGCCATTGGATTAGCCACTGGGAGTGATCTGGAGAAAACCGCAAGTGATTTTGATGAGAAATGAAGATGAAATGAAGACTTAGTTTCTAGATCCTAGATGATCCTAGATTGAATAGATTGAATAGATTGAAGTGGAAGAAGAACCCAGCTTTGCCATGAAACATGTCACCACAGATAGAAAGTATACTGCATACATTTGCATACTTAACCACACATCGGATCAAGAAGTGGAAGATGTACCGCCAAAGATGTCCCAAAGGCCGCAGCTGTGGCCCTGCTTCTCACTGTGCTGCGGCCGCCCAGAGCTTTCAATGGCACAGGCGTAGGACTGTGACCCTGTGACCTTAAAGAATCTAATGGGGATGCATGAAATATATCAAAACCTTTTAGAACATATTTGGGTGGGTTGAACATCCGTAAGTCCCCAGCTATTTTTGATTGGTACCGAGCCAAACAGAACTCTGCAACGATCGACAGGATCTCGGAAGCCACCTTCAGCACGGTGTCCTCGCTTGGCGGTGGAGGTTGGGGATGGACAGGGATGGACATGGTGGGGAAGCAAAATTGAAGAGTTTCAAAGGGACAACATGTGGATGTGGGGAACCAACGCAGATTTGAAGCTATCTTGAAATATCCCTGGCATTTTCAAATTAGGTCTGAATGCTTTGGTCAGTCACAGGAGCACAAGACCCCCATTGACCAGAGTACAGCTGTCCTTTTGGGGCTCAGATACTTCACGATGCTTCCCAGACTCGATTCAGGCAGAATCTGCAAGGGCAAAACCCCATTATTCCCGGACGGTTTCATATGGATTTTGCCCTATCAACTCATGACATCCGTGTTGCAGGCCGAGCAAGAGGTGGCTGTCAATGGCATCCAGGCCTCCAATGGGTCAATCTGAACTGGGGCACCTTCAATTCCATCAATTTTTCCCATGGAATAGATGGCAATGGAATGGGAATATACTATAGTATATCTTATTTTGTTGGGTAAACCCAAACAGTGGTCACTTTTCTACATCAGACACATCCTGTTTTGGAATGCTGGTGGTTTTGATCCGGACCCAGTTGCTAAGGATGGGAATATAATCAACCAAAGGCTGTGCATAGTCCAAGCCTGAAGAATCCATAGGTTGGAGTAGAGACAGCCACCAGTTACCGGAACCTCTGCTGCATGTTGGGTTGTAGCTGAGCCCACCATGGACTGTGAGGAAAAGAACAGGTGCTACATTTGACAGTCAAGTGCTACCAAGAAGTAGTTCTTGAATCATTATACAGAGTCTATCGATCCAGCTGTGTGATGTGGTGCCAAAACAGACGGAAACTCAGTCCTGAATTGCACCCTGCTG
Organism: Symbiodinium sp. clade C Y103; assembly: GCA_003297045.1. NCBI lineage: Eukaryota > Dinophyceae > Suessiales > Symbiodiniaceae > Cladocopium > Cladocopium sp. clade C. Next base: position 341,915 of record BGPT01000189.1, on the reverse strand, counting down.
ACCTCAAGGTTCATTGCAAGATCATTTCTGGCTGTGATTCATCCAGTCTGGATATTTTTAGCGATCATGAATCATGGCCTTGAACCAGGTTTGGAAGTTATGATTGAATATGCAGGCTTATGCATTATCGAAATTTACTACCGAAATCAGTTGGTTTTAATTTTCATACACATTCTCCAACTAGGATCCACCGCTCACCCGAACTGCTGGACTTAGCCCTGAAACCCAGGAGGAATCCCCAATTCCACTGCGAGATGCTGCTGCCCAGTCGATGGTGGATAGCCTTGGGCTTAGCTCCCGAACCAATCCAGTCGCGAACAAGCCTCGCCCGCGGCGCATCACAGATTCTGTTCAGGGCACCTCTAGCAGTCTAGCCGGGCCTAGCCACTTGTCATCGATCAGTGAAGCGCAATCCCTGGCAATTCTTCTCCCATTACACCTGATAAACTGCCTGTCATTGAAAGCCATCACCCGGGTCAAATTCCAAATGACTCATTTGGCCCTTTAGCCACGAGTTGAAAGAAAATGCTGAGATTATGCTTCCCAAAAAAAGGGTAAGCCATTCATGTTGGGAAGCATAAGCTGAGTATTGCCAATCCCCCAGAAAGGGAGTTGGGCAGTATACAAATGTAGATTGGCCACTCCCCGGGTCACCGTTGCTGGCTGCCTGCGAGGTCAGTTCCTGGAACGGCTGAATGCTTCGGCAACGCCTGCAGAGCTGTTGGAACTGCTGGCCACCCGTAGGTGCCCAACGGCTGTTGATTAATGGAGGGGGTGACTGGGAAGAATCGATCTTGGTTTGGAAGGTTCCTGCAAATTGGGGAAGAGTTTGTGAATGACGTGCATGAGTATTCACAGCTGTTTGGGAGTTTGTTCAGTGCCCAGCGATGGAAATGATCTCTTAGAGTCTTTTGCTCGCACACTAGCTCACCACAATGCCTACTTTCAAGTTCCAAGTGCTCAGGATAAGGTAAACAAGCATTAGAGCGCTGCAGGGAGCAATTCCTTGCAGACCTCAAGGAAGGTGTACACCCCTGATACAACATGGAATCCAGAAAGAGCCCCAAAGGCTGCAGTACTTCTTGGAACCCAGAACCCATCATAACTCGACTGCTCTGATGTTTACTTCCCTCCTGAGGAACAACTTGCGATTAGCTGAGTCCACGAGAGTTTTTCAGAAATTGCTGGAGTCGGTGCCCTCAGCCATTGTCGCTTTCTGGTTTACCTTGCCTTATTTATGGCTCATTTGCAATTCATTTGCAATATCCCCATCTTTGATTCGTGATATCTTCACGATGTGCTCAGGTTGACCAGCGTGGAGGAGGTGAAGAAGTTGACCCAGGAAGCGATCCTGGTGGAGGTCCTGAGATTTCAGGCTTGGGATTCCGTAAAGAACATGAAGATTTTACACTGTTATTCATCACACAAAAATGATGAGTTTACATGAGTTTACCAGATTTTACCACTCCTACCCAGACTATTTATATCCATTTGTCAGATGTCAGTTCCATTCACTTCCACTGATTCCACTGATTCTACTGGTCGTTTGCCGCAGGTGGATGCCTTGAAGACGCTGCAGTTGCCGCCAGCATTGATCATCTCCCTGGCGTCCCTGGGGCAACAGCTGGAGTCGCTCCATGAAGGAAGCAACGGAGCGACTGTTGGGAGATGTGGAAAATCCCAGGAGTTTGCAACTGTGACGAGAAGTTTTGGTGTTTGATTTCCAAAATCAACTGGTGACTCGGCATGGAACTCTCTGAAAACCCAAGAAAAGTGCCAGGTGATCTAGTCAACACAACTGAGGAATTGACAAACAAAAATCATGGATACTCCCCCAGCCACGGTGCAAGGGTCCACCAAATATCCGGTGTTGTACTTTCCACAATGACTTTCCACAATGGACCACCGACCGAGGATCCAAGATGCTCCATGAATGTTCCCCCAACCCCTGGATGTCAATGGGGGCCCTTGCAGGGAAAGTGCTTCTGACCACCGCGCTTCAAGCATTGAAGCCAAAGAACATGCGAGTGTCGGAAATGCGGGCGGTGCTCACCTCTCCCCTCGCAGGCGTTGGAGACAATTGTGCCATTGCATCCGTCACAACATCCCATCATAATGCTACGTAGAATTATGTGTGTTGATGTATGTGTACATGCAAACACGGATAACAAAACAAGCAAGAGGTTGCAAGATATGATTTCATTTCTTCCATGGCATTCAATGGCCGTCCTGACCCTTCAGTTCCGTTCGTCCAGGGATCAAAGAGCTGCGGGGGGAGATTTTGGACGCGATGTCGGACACGGTGCATCGCATGAGCCCCGAAGTCATGGCGCGGACACTCAGCGGTGAAGCAGATCTTCAGATCACATGCTAATGATCTGCATTGCAGGAGCCCCGAAGTCCTGAAATCGATACCTCTACTCACATGCCAATCATATTTGTATGGATTATGTACTGATAGCACAATGGATTGTAAAATGGATATAAGTCTGCAGTTTCTGATGATGCTTTAGACTTGCAATGACAAATGCGTTTACAGAACCAATTCTAATTCCAGTTCCACATCACTGCATAGAGTTATTTCCTCACCTTCAAGCCCAGTTTTGACAGAACCCAACTGATGGGATTATGCTCCTGGTGGTTGTTGGATCTTGGATTTCCCATTGACGATGAAGGTGCTGCCGGAACTTTCAAAGATGGCTATAGGTTTTTTTCTTGCGGATACCGAAGAATGGGATGGTTTCAGGTCCTCAAAAACTACAAACTATCTACCCAAGGTTCGACATTTTGATCTATACCCAACTGAAGCTTGAGGGAACTGGTGCCTAGCGGCTTGCTGTTGGGTCAAACCAAGGTAGTGGTGCTGAATACCTTGGCTGAGTACCAGGTGAGCACCGAAGCCGTTGTTTCTTGATCAAACTGATCCAGATTTCTTACCCATAGAAACAGAGATTTGATTCAACCCAGTATTTGAGGGATATGGAGATTTGATCAGCTAATTGCTTGTTGAGCGACTTTCAATTTGCAACTTTCAGAACAAGGCACCAGACTTGTATCCTCACTGGCAGGAGCAACCGGAAGAATTGCTGGATGAAGTCATCGCTAGAGTTGAGGAGAAAAGTTTTCGCATGACGCCAAACGAAGGGTGCCTTGGCTCGGCCGAGATGAGTTCAACATACCGGAAGTGTCATGTTCGAAATGCCTGAATGAGATCAATGTTTCAGGAATGTCTGCAAGATTTCGAGAGGTCATCTCAGTCATCTCACCAAGAGGTGTCGCAGTCGTTCCAAGGCTGGGGGTCCTTTATGCCCTGGCCCGCCTTGAGAAGTTGGGTCGCCCAGCTGCTGGAATGAGAAGGCCAAGAACGGCCTAGGATGGGACCTTTGCCAATCGCTCCTGAAACGCGGTACTTCCAAGATCTTCCAAGTCTAAGGCTTTCAGTTGATTTGCCAATATTTTGGTGACGAATACATTGGATACATTTCCATGGCCACAGGATGCCACAGATAAAGTCTCGAGTCCGGCGAGCCAAGGTTCAACTTGGCCCTGCTGCAGCACTTCGGCAACGAAGCGGCGGTGGACATCAGCCCTTTCTCCTTGCAGGTCGCCCCGGTCCAACCAGATAGACAAGTGAATCTTGTTTGTTTTAATATGTTTTAACGGTTTAACGGGCATTTGCTTTTCTATCCTTTTGGGGATGACCATAGATTCCTGATGAAACGGAAGACCAAAGTGATTCGATTCAGATGTCAACACCGACCAGGAGCTGTCCCAATGGGCCGAAGTTCTCAGGAGGTCCCAAAGCTGCAAACCTGTGGGGGGGGGGGGGGCTATTGCTCAGAGACCTCAGGTTTCTTCAACTCATGGAAATTCCAAGAAACATGAAAACTCATGGCCATCATAACCATCATAGCCATCAAGTAGTTTCATCCTGAATGAAATTCAGTCAGCGACTCTGATACGGCAGGCTGAACTTCCGAAATCGAAAGCTCTTGGGCTTGGATGCCCAGCACCACCGTAGCTTGGGGTGTCGCATTGTGAAGTGCAGAGGCTTCCCCTGGGCTGTAATTTGTAGCGAAAATATCGATCATGATGTCTCGAGTTTGTTCCAACGCAAAAAATGATGGTACACTACACAAGTCTACACAAAATTGGATGTACTGCAGGAGGTTGCACATGCTTGTTGCCGTGCCCGCAGCGCAGCCACCAAGATATTCTCGTCAAAGTCACGACTTGGAGAGGAGAATCCATGTCGGGTGGCCTACGTGGCTGGTTTGTAACTAGAAGCTGGTTCAGTTGGGAACTTGGGGTTTGGCTTCGATGGTATTTCGTAGGCGCAACATGGCTCAAGCAGTCAGTTGGAAATGTGCAGTGTAATCTTCGCACCTTTGGGTGACACATCCCTCAAACTCCGACCCTGATCTTGTCCAAGGTCAGATGAGCAATTGAACACCATGCTTCTCTGCAGCGGGCCCAGGCTTTTGGCCAAAAGATGTCTCAAAAAGATTTTTGAAACACTTCCCCAGTCCTACCTTGCTTTAGATCTTGAACTCTTCAAAAAAGCTTACTATTCAAAGAAGAGAGTCAAATTCAAAAGCTCTACAGCAGTAGATTGGATTTGACTCGAATTGGACAGTTGCTGTCCATGCCAAGGTTTTAAACATTTCAAAGTCTCGAAAGAGTCCACTCTGCCAATCGAAGAAATCGTCGGCTCCTCATCAAAGTGGATGTTGGTCATTTTTTTGCCCAAATTTCAGGCTTCCCTATTTTGACTCCCTGGTGGGCTGAAGATCCTTTTTGCAGAGACGTTTCTACTGTAATAGTTGCAGCCAAAATTTCTATGTTGTTGGCCCTCAGCTTCTGGGCTATATATGCGTTGAAGATGCAATGTAAGGGTAGCCTTTCACGATGAGAACAACACAACTTGACTTTGCAATCAACGAAAATCATGGAGAAACGAGAAACCCATCAAATCACCAGGTAGTGCAAGTCATCAGACTTCAAGTTTTTTGCAGAAAGTGCTGTGACATCACTCGCTGTTTTTTTCTTGATCTCGCCATGGCCAACGGTGAGAGCGTCGTGGAGCATGCGCCCCATGGGCCCAATGGAGATGTGAACGGGGCCAAGTTGTCGTTGGAAGATCCTGCCATCAAGGTGGGATCCAAGTGGCTCCGATGGCATCAAGGTTAGAAACACAGTCGTTTTGCAGAGTTTTGCAGAGTTTCTGCATGATGTTTTTTTTGATTTCGGATAGTTTCAGCAGCTCTGGTCATGGTCACCTGTAATGTTGGCTGTGTTGAATGTGTGGACTTGTATGGTTATATCATGGGGTCATCAGCAAATGTTTCTTGCAGATCACAGCTACATCTCTGGAGGCCCTGATTGAGCAAGAGGTGCAAAAGCGCTTGAAGCCGAAAGCCAAACCGCAGCACCTGCAGGAGCACACAACGGGCGTTGACGTCGCAACGACCGTTCCAACACCTTTGAAGCTCACACCTGTCACACCTGTCCCAAGTCGCCACGTCGTCACAGGAGACCTTTGCCTTGAACTGCCCGGTGCATGGCTTGATGTTTCTACCGCAGTATGTGCTCTGGCTTCAATCGGACAGTTGTTGAAAATCAAAGTGTCGACCTCGAAACTCTGTGAGTTCAACATAGTTCAAACATTTCTTGAAGTTGAAAGAAGTCATGTCCAAAAGAAATGTGCAAAGGCTTGGACTGGAATGGAAATGCCTGCTCCTAAATCAGACCATCAAGAGTTGGTTGTTTGTTGATGTTTGTTGATGTTCCTTGAGTTTTGGATCAACCCACAAAATATAGCAGAAGATAAGTCACAGACTCTGACCTCTGCGGAGACATTTTTTAGAGGTCAAGTGGGTCATCGACACCCCGGACTTCCAGCGCATGCGTCATATCAAGCAGCTGGGAGTTTGTGGTCAAGTCTATCCAGGCGCAGCTGAGATGAGCTTCAGATCAACTTCAACAAATTGGATGTTTCATGTTACATGGTGTTTCATTCTGGAGCGGTGAGCCACTGCAATCCACTGACATCGCATTCCATAAATTCGGTTCGGCATTCCACCTGTTTTTGGCCAGGTGCCACCCACAATCGCTTTTTCCATAGCATCGGCACCGCCTATTTGGCCATGACCTTCATCCAGACCCTGCGCCATGAACAGCCGCAGCTGGAAGTCACCGATCGCGATGAGATCTGCGTGGTGTTGGCGGGGCTGTGCCATGACCTGGGACACCCGTGCTACAGTGCCTGGGATGTCTGTCATGACCTGGGCAGTGGGATGAACAAAATTGCCTCGGGAACCAAACATGTTAGTGAATCGGAAATGAACAGGGAAATGTGCGGGTCCAACCTGAACTCATGGCCTTCGAGGTCACATGTTCGAAAGCACCTTGGCTGCAAAGCTCATCCTGTTGGGTCTTAGAGTGGCCAGTTGAATGGCACTGATGAGTGCATGAAATCCTTGCTGTCAGAACCTCAGAATCCCTCGACAAGGGTACCGATTCTATGCATTTGTAGTACCTATGAGACTGGTCAGACTGTCAGACATCCACAGACCCCAACAAGATCAAGGTTGTAACATAGCCTGATATAGCACGCACTTCCGGCCAAGACCACACGCATTGGTATCTGATTGTAATCCATCATAGGATTCCCCTAGATCTCTGTTGGAAGGGTGACTCCCTTTGAGAAGAAAACATGCGAGCTGCGACTAACGAAGGCTTGTTTGAACACCTCTGTGGGAAACGGAAGAACTCCCAAATCCACCGCACGACCTGTTATACAAGCTAGGGTACCAATACTTCAGGCCAGGCAATTTGTAGCATCTGCATTCGAGGCTTTTTGAGGCAGCTCGGAAGAGAGAAGAGAGACTCGGCTGCTGTGCTGACGGCTTTGTCCAATTAGCAGTGCCTGAGTTCCGTCACGTGATTCTTAGTCTTTGAGACATGACCTGTCCCTTTTGAGCCATGATGCGCCCAGAAATTCACATCTAGTGTTCGCTGAAACATCATCCAGACCAACGAATGCATCAGATCGAATCATTCTAAGGTTTTTAGAATTTTCCATGGAAAGAATGCTTGGTCTCGTTTCACTGCGCTCCAGGAAAGGAAGCCCGGGCTGCGCATGGGGAGCAGATCCCACCTGAGGTGGAGTACCTGGGCAATGGTCAAAAAGATCAACTGGACACACGGTGACATACGTTGACCAAACGGAATTTGAACAATTGAAGACTATTGAAGATAATTTGTGGAATCTGCCACAACTGTATGTTCATTTTTTCCCAAACTGAGGAACACCTTTATTTTCTGGTCCCCAGCCCCTGGTGGCTAAGGCAAGAGATTGCGAAGTTCGAGACTTGGGATCACGAGAAAGCGTCGCTGGTGTTGGTCCAGAAGCTGATGGACGACTTGCGCGAGAAGCTACCTGTTGTCACACCAGATGCTCCCTCGTGGCCCCAAGCTGGTAGGGAATTTGTTGCCAAGAAAATCAGAATTTGAGATTTTGATCCCTAGTTTGGAGCCGGAGGTTGGTCATGGATGCTTGATAGGTTCGTGACTTGGGACAGTTGAGTTTGCAACTTACTAAACAGAAGCTGTTTCTATTGGGCATGGTCAACCCAAAAAAATGATCAGCTTTCTGCCTACATGGGACCTCTGAATCCAACCAGAGTTTGCAGGGGTGATCTCCTGCAGGTTGGTTGGTGCTGGCCTCAAAGCCGACAGAGAAGGAGATGACTTTGCCCTCATCAAAGAACTCATCGATCCCCCGAAGCAACTTGGAGAGTGCTCCGCAGTTGGGGTCTGGCAGGAGACGAAACTAGACATCTCTTTCAAGTGCAACTACTTATCACCAACTGCTGCAGGGTCTGGGCGAAGTTTGACCCCCCAGAAGTTCAGAAGACCATCCCTCAAGGGGTTCACATCTATACTGTCTATACTTCGACCAGCAAGAAATTGACATAGCGATTGCCAATCTGGTCCCAGAGGGTGCTTTAAATGGGCCCTATTGACCGCGATTTCAGGAAAACCTTGAGACAACTTGGAAAGAACGGGACGCTGCGAAGCGACTGGTCTACTGTGATGAAGGGGCGTCCAGTGGAGAAGGCCTGGATCTATGAGATTGCCACTTGGCATTGACTTGGCATTGAGGAAAGTGTTGGATTCGGGAGGAGAACTCGTTGAGGGGTAGCCACAGTCGCAAGGTTAGCAATTGGAGAACAGGAATCGACGTGGACAAGTTCGATTACTTCCGCCGCGATGCCCAACACCTGGGAATCCAGAGACAGTGGGATCACATGAGATACATTAAGCGTCTTGACACAGAAGCACTACATGCTGGTCTTTAGATGACTCAATATATGTGAAAACTCACAGAGATATCACTTCTAATCGAACCTTCCAATTTGGCTAGCTCAAAGGCCTGCAGTCAGGATCAAATGAGGTGTGGCTTTTTTGTCAAATAGGTTCTGTTCAAATGAGCTTTGGTGGGAAAAGCACCTCAACCAAAAAGCGGCGCATTTGGAGAGATTCGTCCTGCCTACTTTGCTTTTGAGATTCCAGGTTGACCAATTGCTCTTGAGGTCGGCTCGGGTGATCTTGGATGATCACAATGAGGAGAAGGGCATCCCTACGATCTCACCACCAGAGAAGGATCGCGACAACATCCGCGAGAATCTTGACTGGGCAGGGGATGCGGAAAAAACAAGACATTGAAGCAGGTACAGCTGAGAGCTGTGACAGGGCTAAGTAGCACGAACCTGGTTGCAACTCACGCGGAGGTTCCTTATTGATTGAAGCGTCAATCGAATGTTTTCAACATCTATGTGTCTATGATCCTGAAATGGCTCCTGGTCATGGTCCAAGCTGCTTCCTGCAGCGGTGTGCTATGTTTCCAAACGACTGTTGAGCACACAATAGGATGTGGGGCGTCGGGCTGGAGACTGCTGTTTGGGATTGGTTGGGATTGGTTCACATCGGGAGCGATCTGAGGAACTTGATGGAGCTCAGGAAGACCTTGCATCGCACTGCCTATCAGCACAAGACCGTGAAGAAGTTGGAACAGCAACGTGGCAAGACAGTTCCACCCAGACCATGACTCTTTGGATTCAGTAAAAGGCGGTCAAAGCCAAAGCGCGGTTTTCTGAGTTTTGATGTTGATGATTTGTGTTTGGCAGCAATCTGCAAGATTTGCGTAGTGCATCTTCACAAGAAAGACACAAGACAGAGCGAGAGAGAGAGAGAGAGAGATAGACCCAACCGTTCATCGCGGCTTCAAATCTGTGTTGCACCTCCTTTAGGGCGCATAAGTGATTGAGTGAGTATATAGTTGATATGAGTGTGGAAGACTGACTGAGGAGCATAGATGTGCAGGGCACATATTGAGAGTTGACAAGGAAGAAGTTGTCTGTGACGGTTCAGTGAGCGCCAAAGTTTCCGAAACTATGCTGTGTTTGTCTTTAGTAGCTTCTCATGTCCGGGCCAAGTTTGGCACTACTTTTGCCTGTCATTCCATTGCCAGGCACATGATTGACATTCTCAAGTTGATCTTTGGCTGCAGAGAATGTGGCAATCATATGAAATGAATTGGAATGACGGAATGATGAGGGAATGACTCACACCTCCGGTACCTCCGGTCTCAGGATCGACAAAGTGCCCTTGATCACTGGCACTGATGGCAAGATGACCATCAGCGAGGCAGCGGTCAAGATCGATCCCATTGCCTATCCGCAGCTGGGATTGCAGGCAGTGGCTTCTAAGAGCATGATTCCTGATATGGCTAAACCAGCTAAGCTAAACCTTCATTTCTAGTCTTCCAAACTGGAAGCCACCGGGAACGCAAAGTTGTTTAGGTACTTTAGGGCCATCTGCCCCCAGAAGTTTTGTATGTTTTGATCTAGTGTGGCAGGAAGCAAAAGAAATGGGGAAGTACACGTGTTGTCGTCCCGTGAATGCCGCAAGACTACATTGATTTCTCCCAATGAATTTTGTTGTCTTCAATCTCATGCCGCATACTTGTGTTCTAGTGCAGCTACGGGAGAGGCTACCTAAGAAAGAAATTTCCAAGGGATTTCACCGAGGAGGCATCCTACATGCAAGTCATCAAGAAAGAGTTCCCTAAAGAAAGCACAACAACGCACAACACATTTACATGGTAAACACAGATATAGATTTGCATTTGGTTTCGAGAAGCCCGATTTGGCGTCAGCGTCAGGCACATGACCCCAGTAAACACCAACTCCACTGAGGAAACTGACAGATATCTTTGTGGAGAGCCGATTGATGGACGGAGAAGATGATCGGCTGAAGGACGCATGCGCTGAGTACAAGGCGGGCCAACTGACCCATGGCAGGCCAATGGCAGGGCCGTGAGACTTCACTGTGAATCAAACTTTGAATATACCTGAAATTATTTGAAATTGATCGAAATCATCCACTTTCCATCTACTTCACCTTTGGGTTTGTCATCTCAGCATCAAGGCAAGATTCCTGGAGAGGAAGCTGATGCGTATGCCACAAATGTGGACCTTGCCCACTGCTGAGGACACGATTGCAGAGTACTTTGCAGATCATGCCATTCAGTGGGTATTTTGGGGTGCTTCTGATTTGTTAGTGCTGCTTATTCGTGCTTATTCACAGTTCTGTTTGTTGGGGGAAGTTCACAGTTGTGGACTTGTTGTCCAACTACAAAAGTGCTTCCATCTCTGAGGTATTCAGATGACTCAGAAGGATCAATGGTTTTTTTCTTCACGTTTGTGCCTGTTCTGTCCTCCACGTTCTCTTTACATGCCCCATCATGTTTTCTCATGGGCCTACAAACTGTATGCAAAACAGATTGACATGAAGTATTGTTTGCCTGAAATGGACCTTTCTCCAAGGTCAAACCCTGGCAAGACCATCCCATTCCACCGCCAGCCACATGCACCACTAGTGAATAATGTGAATATTCCACAGATTTGATACGATCCAGGATCCAGTACCTCATTCCTTGAGCTCCAATGGTATGCTAGCAGGAGAACAGTCAGTTTAAGATGCCCGAAGAAGATTCTTACCTGGACAAGGTTCTGGAAGTGTCCTTTGGCTTGAGATTTGGATCGACTTTTTTAGATACCTTGCCATCCCTGGGCGTGTGAGGAGTTTCAAATGTTGTTCTGAGCATTGGGAGAGGTGTTGAGTTGGAGATTCCTCAGCGGACCGGGATTCTCATCCAAGATCAGGAAAGGAGCCCTGTTTCACCCCAGCTGTTGCTATTTGTGGCATGAAGGGGAACGGGTTGGATGTACATTCTAGTGAGCAAGTGGGTACATCCTCGTCAACTTGCTGATTGCGTCCTGCACCCCTCAGCAAGAAATCCATGCAGTTTCCCAGGTACAACACCGACGACGTGAAGCGGATTGAGCCGCAGCAGCCGTTTCGACCTGTGCCAAGGGAGGAGCTCAGATTCACCACGGCAGAACTGAACTACGGCATGGGTCACTCGGCTCAAAATGGTCACAGCACATCAAGGCATCAAGGCTGAGATGTTCGTTCCAGAACTACTCTGGTGAAATTGTTGGAACCACTCATGGAACATGCTTTTCCAAGCAACTGCTGTTGGTGGCTTTTAAAAAAATGGGCCGTGCCTTTCTAGGCACCTCCGATCCAATCATAGAAATAGTCTTTCACGACAAGCAGTATCAGAAGAAAGAAGCTTGGTTCGAGAACCGCGGCGTTGCTCTCATGTTTGGTTGGCGACCTGTGTCGTTTGTGAAATTGTTGAAGCCCGAATACAGATGAGTGCGCTGACCAGAAAATGTCATTAGACTACCGCGTGCCTGGTACAAAAACATTTTGCAGAAACCAAGATTGCAAAAATTAAGAACAGCATTAGCTCTTGGTTTCATTTATTCCTTTGGTGGGCAACTCGTGAGAATCATCTAAATCGTTACAAAGATCATGGTCTTGAAGGGAGACATGGAGATTGTGCAGGCCCAAATGGCTATACGGTCTATACGCCAAACGTTTCAGTTGAAACTGTGAGGGCCTCTGATCATACCGAACCCGGATGACCCCAGTATTTCTGTGTTCAGGACTATGACAACGATCCGGAGGCCAACCCGCACCGACGGAAGCTATTTGTCTTTTGGAACCCTCCGGAGAAAGATCTCAGCGATTTCGCCACACCTTCAAGGCAGGGAAAGCTGGGTTCAAAGATGATTTGTCGGACATTTGTCGCTATCTCAAGCTGTGATCCGAGAACATTCATGGGCCAACTCACTTCGGAAAGCTCTCTACCCAAGCCTTGAAAAAGATGACACGTGTTTTGCACAGCTTTCCTTTGGCAGTCACGGAACACATGGTACCCTCCCGCTTCCATAGACAGAGACAGGGACAAGGCAGCTTTTGGAGCAGAACGGCCTTGCCAATGACCCTAGACACATCGCCGTATCCGAGCAGTAGTGAGGTTGTGTGATGCTGCCTACACTGTGGCGCAGCAGTACAACGGCAAAGATAGTGAAATGGATGTGACGCACTTTGGCATGCAGAAATGGAGGCAAAACAAATTCGAATCGAAAAGGCTTACACTCTGATTTTGTTTTTAAGTTGAGGTGCTTGCTGGTCTTATCAATCAACCAAGTCTCCGTAAGTATAGCGCTTGTGAATTGTTTTTGTGTAATGATGTCAATCAGTCAATAGCCAGTCTGGTGTGCTTTGAATGCGAGTCCTGGATTTTGTCTGGACCTTTCCGACCTTGAAGAAACCTCACCCAACTTCTTGCATTCAAGACGCTGAACCTCTTTAGATTGCTTTCCTTTATATACATCACATCATCACATGGTGTAGATTCCGGAGTCATCAAGTGCACTTCTTTATGTGCACCGATCTTTTTTTGGATTGCAAAAGCAAAAGAGATGTCTAGACAAGTGCATGACCTAGGCCTGCCTCGCCAGTGAAGCCAAAGAGAACCAGCGGTGTGTGCGGGACCCCAGGGCCATGCAGTCCAGTGACGTAGTCGTGTCAAACTCGAATTGTTTGGTCCCGCCACACTCAGATGCATTAGATGCATTCAGACTTAAAAAAAGACCTGAGCGACAGCGCCATCACAGTGCCATCAGTGCCCTGTGCATATGCTGCCAATGAATGTCTCTAGATGATTTGCAACGAATGGCAGTTGCAGAGCTCAGCCACTTTCGATCTTGTCTTGGCTTTCAACAAACGACAGGGTTGGCTGCAGATCATGGAACCTATCACGGGGCTCTGAGGTCTTTGGACCCACCGGTTCGACCCTCAGATCTGCGCGTCACAACCCGACACTCAGCAGTTGCGGCGTTTGTTCGTTGTTCTAATGGAAGCAAGTGCAATGATGACACTGCAAGTGGTATGTGATTCAGTTGATTTAGGGGAAATGTTCAGTTTCAGTCATCCATATAGTCCAATATAAACCAACATAAACCCAACACAAACCAATATGAACCCATAATAAATCAGTATATTTCTTCTAAACCAAAGCAACATGTTGGGTTTTCCAGAGTAAGCTGTTTCAAGATCCTGCACTTCGTTCCAGGCTCCTGGTCCAGAGACAGCCGAAGATCTTCCCGAGGTGACGCATGGCGTTCTCGGGGGGGGTTTTCTACCTGGGTAAACCAACTGAGGAAGGGTCAAACCATCATCAAATCGTGGTTTCACCATGTTTCACCCTCAGGAATCAGGGTTGAACTCTCATGGAGGTTGAACCATCCAACGATGGTGAGTTCACCATGGATTTCACCATCAACCATGGATTTTAACACGTTTGTAATGGTGATATGATGCGGGTTTAGTAAAATGGGGGATGCGTAAAATTGTTCAAACATTGTAGAAATGGTCGTTTTCAATGATAATGGAGACCAGTGGTTTCGGCCTCGAAACTCCCACCCAAAGCGGTGGGACATGGTGGGACCATCATGTTTTGTGAGACAGACAAGGCCAACTGGTGAACCATCCACAATGATTCCAATATATTCCAATGTATGTGGGGTGTCAGAACTACCTTTTACAATAACTAAGCTTAGGGTTGAGAGATTGTTACAGTTGCAACTCACTTACAGCCATTGGTGGTGCAATTTTCGTAGACTTACCATTCATCGCAAAGCGTGTTTTTACCTGCTTTTAGGATCTTTTAGGGATGTTATTTCTTTATACAACGCGTTCTTTGCCTTCTATTTACAGTATACATTTTGATAGGGTGTTTCAGTGATTTTCCTTCCAAAATAGGGTCCGTCCACTCTATACAGCGCAAATCCGATCAAATCCCATCAAATATCCGAGTACACAATAGAAGCATGAACTTAAACATGGCGAATATTCCGTTGCCAGACATCGCTAAACTCTTGTTGCTGAAATCCTCATCTCCCAAGGTCTGCTACCACCAGATGTTTTGAACACAGAGATTTCAGCAACGAAAACGTGAGATTCAGGGGTTTCGGATTGGTTTCAGGAGTATTGAATCGTGACGAGAAGCTTCATCTTGCACCTCCTGATCCGGCTATCTCTTAGATTTATGAGCTGCACCCACAGATTTTGGTGACATTTGATGGCCTGCCATGGTGCAAGACTGGCTGAAAAGTCCTCCAAAACTTTGGAGCTAAAAATGCCACAACTGTGGGTGCCGTGCTGGGCTAATAGATTTTAATAGCCTGAAAGTATCTGGTGGCCTATTCCTAATATAGCCATGGCTTATTTCATGATGACCCAGCACGTATATCCGGCATGTCCGAAGGAAGATGGCCCTGGCATCTACATCTTGACAAGGAGACCTGGGTCCGTTTGCTGGGGATGATCCTTAAAGGGGATCACCCGAAGGTCGAGGCCTAAAAGTGGGAAACCTGGAAAAATGGTGTGGGAAATCCGCGGGAAACCATGGGTTTTCCCATTGAAACTGAGGGTGTCCTGACTTTTGTTCACTCAAAGCCATCCAATAACTGATGGGAATAGATTGAGTGGTCTGAAAGGATTATAGCCACAAACTTAGACTGAGACTTGTAGTGTCTCAGTGACTCGATGGACATGGATGTACCACATTACTCCAAAAAGATTGCTGGTTCAGATCAATCATATTCCTTCAGAATTCTTTTAATTTTCCCCCTCAACAAATCCATGGACTTGGGAACCCACCCTTTCGTTTCAGGACTTGGACGTCCCTGTACCTGTTTTATCTGCAGGACCGCCTTTGTGTCGCCCAGCTGTGAAAATCTGGATCCAGATGACGATGAGTTGGTGGATGAGCTCGATGAAGGCGAGATCCAGAGANTTTATCTGCAGGACCGCCTTTGTGTCGCCCAGCTGTGAAAATCTGGATCCAGATGACGATGAGTTGGTGGATGAGCTCGATGAAGGCGAGATCCAGAGAGATGAGAGGGGGTGGTTTGCATTTTGGAAGGCCCTTTTGCAACCAGAGGTGGTAATANGATGAGTTGGTGGATGAGCTCGATGAAGGCGAGATCCAGAGAGATGAGAGGGGGTGGTTTGCATTTTGGAAGGCCCTTTTGCAACCAGAGGTGGTAATACAAGACATTTATTTATGTGTTTAATATTATTCATACATTTATTTGTGTATTTGTTTAATTTTATTTATTTATTTATTTATTTATTCATTTCTTTATTTATTTATTGTTTATTTATTTATTTATTCATTTGTTTATTTATACAATACATGTAAATGTATGAAATGATATATCTATCACATCTAAAGAGGAGGTGGTATTTACTGTTAGGGATTTTGAGCTGACTTCAGTCTCACTTTCATGCCCAGCAAATCGTCTTTTTCTATGTTTGAAGGGGTGCCCACAGGGCCAAAAGGGATTGCCATAGCCACCCACACTAATGGCAACCAATGAAATATCTCTGCCTCATCAATGTTCAGTGAGTAAGTCTTAACTAGGCTCATAATCAGTTTATAAATACATACACATATCAACATATCAACATATCCATCATTTCACATATCACTTGCTCGTTGTTTGATTTGAACCCAAGTTTCAAATCTTTCAAACCGCCAAGATCTGAACACCCTTGNACATATCAACATATCCATCATTTCACATATCACTTGCTCGTTGTTTGATTTGAACCCAAGTTTCAAATCTTTCAAACCGCCAAGATCTGAACACCCTTGGGGTCTGGCCGCATGGGCAGGCACCCGGCTACAAGTGCTGGAGCTGGTCGATCTCTCCGACGAAAATCGTCTTCGGGCGCACATCGCAGAGCCTGATGGGTGGATCACATTGGTTAATACCAGCACTGGAAGGTGCCTGGTTGGCCAGGAGGGAGAAGGGCATGCGGAACGCATCACATTATGANGCAGAGCCTGATGGGTGGATCACATTGGTTAATACCAGCACTGGAAGGTGCCTGGTTGGCCAGGAGGGAGAAGGGCATGCGGAACGCATCACATTATGAGTTTATCTGACATGGGTACCACTATTTCATGCTTTTTCCCGAATGCGTAGCAAAGGGTTCTCGTTTTACCTTGGGGGTCTGGGGGTTGGACTGTGTTCGTTTCATGTGGCTTTGCCGTCCGTCTGCGTCGGTTTTGGCGGGCGGAAGGCCGTGTCTATGGGGGAAGCCACAAAGGTGAGCATGTTTTGGACGTTTCAAACGTGTCGAAGTATCGTTTCGTGTGGCAGGCNTCTATGGGGGAAGCCACAAAGGTGAGCATGTTTTGGACGTTTCAAACGTGTCGAAGTATCGTTTCGTGTGGCAGGCGTGGCATTTTGTGACATGCCAACATGTTTCATGATATCGTAGCCTCGCGTTCGTTTTGGCGGGCGGAAGGCCGTGTCTATGGGGGAAGCCACAAAGGTGATCATTTTGGAGACGTTTCAAACGTGTCGAAGTATCNAACGTGCAAATCGTGTGGCAGGAGTGGCATTTCCTGACACGTGATGTCGAAACGTCGTTGTCTATGGGGGAAGCTGCAAAAGTGACGATGTTTTGGACTCTCGAAACGTCGTTGTCTATGGGCGAAGCTGCAAAAGTGATGATGTTTCACTCCACTCCACACTTTACCCTCCACGCTCCACACTT
>BGPT01000189.1:280170-315863 GCA_003297045.1 Symbiodinium sp. clade C Y103 | reverse complement strand
TTGTAGTACGAGGTAGTACTGGGACGTGCTTTGTGCAAGCTTTGTAGTACGATGATGGCACGTCGCAATGCTTCAGCGGTCAAAAAGAGATTGATTGTGGCCGATGTCGTATTTATCTGCATTCTATGCCTAGCTGGGAAAGCAATATCGCCAGCGCGTGCAGTGAGTTACATTAACCTTTGGGTGGCATATATGTTTTNTATGTTTTTGATTTATGAGATAGTTTATCTTCGTGGTCATCGTTTACGTGTCTTTCTACGTGATCTGCATTCGGGTTCGTTGGCTCCTCTTGTTTTTTTTGCTGCCCGCGTGAAATTCTCTCAGATCGGCCAACAAAAACATGGTATCCTGTTGGGCCGAGGTCTCGACGGATTCTGGCATGCTTGGCCTTTTGCCCGGATGCTTCTCCAATGAATGCAGGGGCCCTGAGGACTACGACGTGCCTTGCCTGGACCGCCAGGATTCAGGAACTCTTCAGATGTTGATGTTGATGCGTACATCCAATGCTGAGGACCTCCCGAAATGCGTGTTTTTTTTGCTCCCAAAACAGAACATTGTGATTGATTTGGGTCAGAATTGATGGTAGGACCTTCAAGGGTGACAGTACCCAGAAGAAATCATAAGATTGTAATCCAAGCTACCACAAGACAGTTCCACAGGTTCCATAGTACCCAAGGTCAGTACCCATTTGCTTGGGGTTGAATCATGTTGAATCAACATGTTCATTTATATATTCAACATGATTCAACCCCAAGCAAATGGTGATTCAAACCCCAATCAACCATGTTGAATTCAACCCAAAAATTGGTGATTCTATACCCACTTCTTTGGGGATGATCAGCATGCACCATCCATTGGCTTCGCCGAAGCTTAGCGGCTTTTTGTTGAGAGCCGAAATCCCAGGCGAATGAGCAATTTGTGTCATTCCCTTAAGAACATAACATACTATATCATACTATACATATGTATCTAACTATGATTATGTAATATTATTGCAGATGTTATATTATATTATACTATATTATATTATATTATATTATATTATGTTATGTTATATTATATCAAATCATATTGTATTACATGATATTATAGTGCATATATGTAAATATATTGTGCTTCCTGGTATTTTCCAATGAAATTTTTGGTTATATACTATACCTCCATGTTTGGTCGAATAAATTCCCCATCTATCCGAGCAATCTCCATGTCATCGGTGACGACTGAGGATTTGTTGTCCACTCTGGCGCGAGAAGGCAAGATGCAACGAGCCTTCACGATGTGTTTCGATGACGGCACCTTGGACTCGCAAGGTGAGGTTTTCGCTAGGGAACCTTTGGATTAGTACTTTGATATACTTTGATATATTTTAATGTACTTTAATATACTTGAATGTACTTTAATATACTTTGATCTACTCTTCTATGCATTAATATGTTCGAATATACTTTGATGTACTTTTGTATACCCCAGCCTTCTACTATCTCTGAGGTAGTTAATCGTTGGGTGATTTTACCTAATGGCTTTGGCGGTTAGTTGCTTATCTGATAGGTAACTGCAAGATGACGGGTACTGGGATATATAATCTTATGTTTATTGCTCTAAATGTGGCTGAATTATAACGACTTTATAGTGACGTCACCATAGACGATGGGTAGTAGGTGGACTAATTCCGATACTGCTTCATTTCAGGGTGGTGAACATCATAAGTCAGCCACACAATTGGGGATCCTATACATACTAATTGTATAGTATTATATACATTAATTTACCATCTTAGAGTTTTCTTTGCATGGTATCAAAGATTGGTCATTTGTTTCACCAAAATATGTGTTTGGGTCTAAGAAATGTGGAGATTTGACTGCTGGACTGAAGTATATTCAAGTGCCCTGTACTGTAATTTGAGGCACTCATGTTCTTTTTGCTGTTGGTCCATGCACCAAAGAAGAGGTATACTTAAATAGTAAGTACTGTATACTTCATCTGTTTTTGCATGTTTGGTAAAAATGAAAATGGCACCAAACTGATTGGAATGTTTGTCCCGAGAGATGGATGCAGTAGCAATTTCATCGGGCTACTGCAGGCCTGACTTGGTCCAATTCTGCATCAATTTCGACAAAATGTAGGAAAGAAATCAGTAGACATCAAGATTCAGCCAACAAACGGGGAAAAGCTATTCCGTCAGACAGGCAGACATGTGAATTGGAGCCAATAGTGAATGGGTTTAAAGTGGGATGAGTGATTCATAATTCTTTTTAGTACATGTTCAATATGTGTTGTTGGTTCCACGATCTTCCGATTTGCCATGGTTAAACCTGCCAGCTAAGCATTATGACATTGATGATGATTACAATCATTTGCCGGCTTAAACCAGTGGAAGGACACATTGCCATCGGGTTTTGGCTGATGCTTGTTGCTTGGGAGTCCCACACAAGCGTGAGATGATGATTCCGGCAAGAAGATGTCTCCAGGGTGGTTGAAACATCAGAATTGTGGAAACTTTCCCTCACTTTACCCTATGGTAAACCGACGTGGCTTTCGAAAATTCCCCATGTGAACACATATATATATATATATATATAGATAGTTGATTTTCTTAGCTAATAAGCCTCTTTTTTAGTTCGGGCATTTCCCAGCTAGCCATGTCTGATTCCCACAGGGTAATCCCACTAATAATCAATAGCCACCATTATAATCACCACTAAAAGCATTAATATAGAGCTTATACATTCCCATTACATGAGGTTGCTTGGTTTGCTTGTTGTTGCCCCCCAGGTCCTGAGGGAGGCGGAAAACTTTTTCTGGGCTCCTTGGCATTGGTGTGGTTTTCCATGGTTGAGGACCAGCTCATGCACATCCACCTGGGAAAACGAAGCACAACATGGAGCCTTCTTTGGAACCACATGGTCATGGATATGACCCAGTGAGGAAATCATGCGCATGAAGAGGACGCCAAAAAGGAACTCTTTAGTGAAGATTTGGCAAATGAAAGTCTAAATCGTCTTGCATGCTGTCGTGTATGGGGCATCTGACGTCCTTTTGCAAAACACCAAGCACAGATGCGGATCTGATTTCCTGGTCTCAGTGGATCGGTCATAATGTCCTTTCTTTGAAAACGAGTTGCTACCCAACTCAAACATCCCAGGTGCTTTACTCATTCTTGATTGTCGTCGTGTTGATTCATGTTGATTCTGAAAAACGGTTGGGGCCCAACTTGGCTCGTGGTTGACATCCTGAATCGAATCCATTCGAAAGCAAAAGATTGAGATCGGCGCAGTTGGACTACAGGTTGTTTTACACCTATTTCTGTTGTCCATCCGGTGATGATGATCCCGAATGACTTTCGAACAATGTATATGTTTGTGAATATATGCATGTGCATATGTAAAAAAAAACTATATAATATGTATATTGCATGGATGGTTCAACCTCAGCCACTGAAGTTACCTGACCTCAACGTCTCAGGAAAGCCCGAGGTTCCCAATGATGCCACGATCATCAGTATCAAGGATGAAAAGCTGCCAAGAATGGGCCTGTGTAAGATAATGGTTTGATTTGATGTCCATACTGGGTATATTTGCGGGGGGTCCCACAAGCCGAAATTCGTGACTCTCAAAAGGATGCGTCAGATCGGATCAGGCTACTACAAGATGGAACCCATGGATGGTTGGCCAACATCGGGGTCATTTTTGGGGATCATTTTGGTGAATATACCATGAATCATGGAGAAACTGCATGCAAGTGTTGCATAGCTAGAATATCACCGATTTCTGATGACAAGAAAGGGTCCACTGGTGTTTTTGTTGAGCTCTATCCGTGTCCCACGCCTTGCCGGTAACCCAAGTCCCAAGGTGGAGGTTTTGTCATACTCCAGTGGTAGAGGTGGGTTTCCCTTGTTTCAAGGCCCCCCAAGTTCGGTGAGACCCAAGTGTTTGACAAAAGAAGACTTGGCATTTACTCTCCAGTATTCCGATTTCTTCCCTGCGAAAGACCCAAAAATGCTGAGTTTTTCCAAAGTAAAGGAATTCCGTTGTCTTTGATGTTCTTTCGCAACGGCTACAAGCTGGTGCCCCCGGAGTTACAAGTTGGTTTCTAAACTCCATTGACTATCTACAGTCACCAGTATCATAAACCCAAGAGTGACTGGAGTTATATATTTGGCAACTGAAATCACCATTGAATTCCACGAAATTGCATCTCTTGCTTCTAAAATGGTCCCACAATGATGACACGTTGCTCCAGCAAAACCCCCATGTCGTTTGGTCCAAGGTCTGGTGCCCCTAACCAATGGGCAGAGTTCCTACTCGCCCCTGCGCCTTGGATCACGTTTAAGCAGCAAGAATGCGAGTTTCATACGTTGAAGATGCCGAATCGGCATCCGAAAAAATGGGGAAAAAAAGGCAATGCAATATGACAGACCGAAACTCGGGTGAAATGTGGTGGATCTAGGCATGGCTTGGGGGCTCAACAGGCAACAGGGGTAGTATTTTCTATATGCAGGGATGAAATTAATCTGCAAATGGGAGCATCCCTGAAAGAACACTGTCCCAGTTTGAAATGAGTTTTCACCATGAGTCATGGGTACAGTACAACGGTCGCATGATGTCAAAAGAATTAAACTCATCTGTCTGCACGGATGCTTTAAACCCCCCCAAAACTAAAGATTCACGTGTTGTCACGTTGCCATTGGCTGGGAAAGATCATGCGCATGTGGCAAAAAAAACCATACACAGATAACTGCTCACTTTCATGGCCTAACCAGGCAACACAAATCGCGGCAGCTAATTTGCTTAGTCGGTGATTTGTTATTTTCCCAATGGAAAACCTACCATTTGGGGAATCTATTGGGAATCTGTTCTATTTTTTAGGGCTTCCTTAAGCAAATCTGCCAGGGCTTGCAAGCAAGGTCAACCTTCGACGGCAATTCCTATGTGGCCCCGCGACGATCCAGCGGGATCCGGTGGGATCCGGGGGTTCACGGTTTTGTTTGACAACTTCTGCTATAGACCTTAACTGAAGAAACTATTCTAAATATGTTCAGAAATTGATATTTGAAAGAATTTTTCAGATCCCAAGCCCGGAACCACTTTAAATATTAATATAAACAAAGAGATGTCCGAATTTCTCGTTTTTAGTGTGTATGGCCCAATTGCCGTTGATGGTTGAAGATACTTTTTTGAAGTGATGTAAAATAATGCCACTGACTGGGCTACCGTTGAGGGGAGGATCCACTGGTGATCAGAGATGGCTGACTTCGCATGATCCTTTGGTAATCAAACATGGCAGGAGAAAATTCCCCATTTAAAGGTGATTCTCCAAGTCAAAACCCGATTGATATAGGATGTTGAATTGCCAATGTTCAAGAAACAACCTCGGACCTTTTGACTGGGTTTGCCTTGGATGGGTACTTCTGGACTTGAGTCTCCTGCCTTAAGACCCTTAAGTGGACATATATATAAAGATATACACAGATGTATACTGTACTAGCCACTTTTTTTGTTTGCAGAGTATCTAAGATGGGAGGCCGATATCTACCGGGAATATCTATTACGAGTCAACACCAAATATCCACCAAAGAGGCAGCTATTCACCTGGCAACGGCTACCAAGGAGTTCTATTTTGGTCACGCCTTGGTGGGCTCGCAGAAGGTGATGGAGTGGAACAACATGATGCAAAACAATCAAGGATACTCAGATACCGGTCCCTCGTCTAAGGCCAGTAAGGCTGTGGTAAGGGAAGTCTCCGAAGTCGAGGGGAAGGAAGAAATCGATAAGTGATTGGGGGATAAAGAGGGTGGCTACGTTTGCAATAAGCAAAACTTGCATGCCTGATGCGGTGCAAATGGCATGGAGCCCATGTGTATATAGTATACATAATATATAATATCATTATATTATAGTTATATATTATTTAAAATACTTATATTATGTAGATGTACTTTTCTATTTTTTTGAAAGCACATACATATTTGGGGGATGAACCCTACCAACTGGGATGCATATGCAAGCAGGATAAATGATATCATTTGGGTGTGCCAAATCAGCAGTCGAAGGCGGGAAAGGCCTTGGAAGGCATGGGTGATCGTGGATATCCCTACAGGAAGGGGACCCCAAACAATAGGCAAAGTGGTGGAGAGAGCTAGGTAACTAGGCCAAAAAGGGATTCATGGTGGATATATCTGTAGCAACCACCTCAAAAAATAGAATTTCCAGGATGCTCCCCCCCATAGTTTCAATGTGTCCAACTTTTCTTTGTATGTAAAGACTGCTATGTAGTGATTGGAGTGTAAACAAGTTTCTGGGCTGGAAGATGTGATGCGATCTGGTAGCATGATGATCTGTGGAATGAGATGACATGTTTAATGTTGGATGAACTGGTGATGGGCAGGGAACAGCAGATACCAAAGAAACTTCAGAACCATGTGTCCATGGATTGCATTGAGAAGCACAACACCAAAAAGACATCAAAACCGCAAAATCATAGCTAGTTACTTCAACTTCAGACAGCTATTTTCTTTTTTTTCCTCGTCTATAGCGATTAATCATAGTGATTTGATGCATCTGTGTATGTTGCTGCCCGCATCCGTATGGGTTGGTTTGGGCTTTTCCCTGGCACATGTTGACAGCTCGGAAGTTCACTCTCTCCCAAGCTGCACCTTTGCGAAATCACCAACATGCGGTGAGCCTTTGGAGGCTTCCTAAAATGTTGGTACACCCCAATCATCCATTTTTAGAAGGATTTTCCTCTCACACCAATCAATCATTTTGGGGATCCCCCATCTATGAATAACCCACATAATTTCAAAAAATCGAAGCGCATGAAACTGTCCCATGCTTGTGTTTTCCATTTCAGTGGCTTTGAGACGCCACATGTGTCGACAAAGCCAATGGCTTTGTGTCGGCTGCTTCGTGCGTGGGTGCAGCCTTGGTTTGAAGATGGGAACACCCAGGGGCAAACGCCCCTTTTTTATTTGAAGAATGGGCGGTTTGAGCTTCCCAGTTTCCCCGGTCAGGATTTCAATTTGGATCTAAGTAGGAGGCTGCAGTGGCGCAAAACAAAGAAAACACCTGACGCCTAGGAAATCTTTGCAGGCTGCAATTTGAAGTGGGATAAGGGACTCTACCTCCTAGTCGTTTCCTTGGGATCAAAAAACAAATAATGGATCCCAGTCTGAGTTGCATCATCTCAATCTACTTCCTGAATTGATCCCATAGAAGCTCATACCTCATGGATCCCTGCCGGTCCCCAAAATGTGCCGCCAAAAGAAATCAGGCCTTGTAAAAGGCTTTTGAACCCCATCATTCCCGCATCAAACCCTATTAATAGAAGGCTGATGTTGTTTTTTAATGTACAGCAGAAACAAAAAAGAAAAACACCGGCAATTTGACAAGTAATTTGCCAAGCTTGAGTCTTTACTCTTCTATCCTTCAATGATTTAGATGGATTGCTAGAATGGATAGTCCCTATCTTGCCACCAAGGCACACCTGGTTTGATGTTGCCTTCCAGCGTCTACATGAAGATCTTCGACGAGCTCCGGCAAGGCGGCTTGTGCAGTGAGAAGTTGATGACTTTGGTGTAACCATGGTGAACTAAAGTCCCATAAGGTGGGATATAATCCCCAAAAAACTGTGGTTCTATATCCACTTCTAACTGGAACTGCACTTCCAAGTTGATATATCTGGGACATCACATCCACTGTGCCAGTGACTCAGTGGGCAACGCACTGGCGTTTGGGAGTCAAGACCTCTGTCCACGATGTATCTACCAACTGTGCAAAGGATTTGGGGCACCGTTTTGTGTCTGAGTAGTTCTACTCTTGGGGAGGTGCACAAGGGTGCAATGATTGAAGAACAACAACACATTGAAGAGGGAACATGAATATAGAACAATATACCCTCTGGTTCTTTAACATAACCATGGAAAAGGGCTGATTTGGGATGATTGTCCCATTAAAACCTCCATTTATAGGGGATTTTCCATGGCTATGTTAAATAACCAGATGGTAGACCATTCCATTCCGGGGGTACCATCCTGTTGGCCAGAACAAAGGAACCCACCACATATTCATAACCACATTTCCCAGTTGCTTGCTAGTTTGATGTTTTGTCGAAGTTGCCTATCCTATTGGAAATTGGGATGATCTATAGGAACCCCCAAAAAGATAGAATGGATATTTACCAATTTTACCGCTATTTCAGTGGGATTTCACTCTTCTGTTTCTTTTTTGGTGGTACTACAACTCAAGTATCTCCTCGGAACTCATCAACACATCTCTGGATTCAGCCGCAGTGGGGTCCGAGCACCCAACCACAGGATGTGTTTCAAATACGTTGAACAAAAAAGCCCTGTGGGGCTTCACCATGCAACAACTCAAGGAAAAAAACAAACAACATTTATAGTTTTTAAAATATCGTCAAGCATTGGAATGTTGGCTCATCGCTCAGCATTTTTTGAAGATGTCCAAGGACTGGCGACAGATGAGCAATGTTTTTCTCTCTGGGGCTACTCAATTCAGTATCTCGTCTCGAGGGCCCTGCAATGCCGAGTACCCGTAGGGCCCAGCAAAACCACTCAGCAATTTTGATGTGCTTTAGTGGGTGAGTGTGGGGTGCCGAATTTTGGGAATATACGGGGAAACTATGGAAAACTATGGATAATATAAATAAATATATATATAGTTATATATATATATTATTGTATAATGTGTATATATATATATATATTATTGTATAATGTGTATATATATATATATCATTATAGATCGTATATATATATATATATATGCATATTATAACTATATTATATACATATTGGATCTTGGATGCCTTGCTGGCTAAATCCCAGCTGGACAGGCGGACAGGCGGGAGTGCCAGTGGCGGCTGGAAAATTGTGGGTGGAACCTAGATTTCGGCCATCGAGTTGGCTTTGGAAGAATTGGATTCATGATGATTCAAGAAAGTTTACAGGGAAGCCCTACATGATGCTGGGTAAAACCATGGTTTCCTCTAGAGGTTTTCCCTGTTTTCCTGACTCTAGTGGTCTCAAGTGCCCAATGGACCTGCCCAACACACTAGGAGCCTGCAAACCGGTGCTCCAGTCACAGTTTCTGAACCTGCAGCGAATTGCGCGATGCCGTTCTTGACACTTGGTTTTTCATACAGCCAGATGAGTTTCCAAATTTTGCTTAAAAGCAAGCCCAAGAATGAATTCTTACAGGATTCCATTTGCTTGTTTTGCCAGAAAACTCAAAATGCAACTCATTGGGGTTTATTCTTCGGGTTGCCACGTTTATCCAGTATGTTTCTCCACTCCCAACTGCGTTTCAATTTGTGCATGTTTGGGCAGAAGATCAATGAAGGCAACTTGAGCCAACATACAGGTTTCCCTTCAACTGTGTTTCCAGGATGGAATAGATTTTACTTCATATTTCCAGGTTTCACCCGTGTCATTCTATTTGGGGGGTGCTTGACAAACATTTTGGTATTTGTCAGAATTAGGTATCCCTAAAACTGGATGTTCATACTAATTAAATCTGCTGTTCCCTGGGTCTTAAATCTTGACCCATAGCCATATAGAATCTTGGCTGCAGGGACTGGACAATTGGAGCAGAAACCCCAGAAATCTCATCTCAGTTTGCTTCAGGAAAGATTTTGAAGTGAAGCTGGGCCCTGGTGTGGCTTGGCTCTGTCCGTTGATGTCCGTTGGGAAGGTTGAAAGAAGATGACTTTTTGGCAATCCGCAAAAACAGATAGAAGTACAGTCCCGCAAGACTAGTGCACATTGCTGTTCTATCTTTTTTAGGAGTAACTACAAAACATGTCGATGTGAATAAAAGTAATTTACTCAAGCATATCATTTCAAGACAGGCACCGCACCACTCCCCATGCTGATTTGCGTCAAAAATTGGATAGTTTGATTTATCCCCTACAAAATGACCGCTGCACAATGGGAGACATGATTTCCCCCGACAGTTTTCCCAACATTTTCCTTGAAACCCATTCACGTTCAGATATGTCGTTGTGCTTTGATCTAGGGCAAAATCTACAGATGACCCAAGGGTTTCACCATGAAACATAGGGGTTCTGTAAACCATTCTAATCAATTTGCTATCCATTTGTATATCAACTACCTTGGCTTATATGCAGTCGAATATATGATATGTACAGCATCGCTATGGAAAATGGCCCATCTATGGACGATTCATGGATGATTTACCTATTGAACATGGTGATGATCCAGTTCCCTACGTCACAAACTTCCAGATCATCACTGACATCCCCGAGCCGTCCAGGTCTCGATCATTGTGTCGAAGTCGAGTTTCTTTTACGAGCGCCTTGGCCAGTTCGACGCTATAGGTGGTCCCCCCCAGGGTTTGGCGAACTTGGTTTATTTCAGTAGGTCAACTGTGGGGTTTCCGGTTGATATATGTTGATATATCATTAAATAGGTAAAGATCAACCAAATAAAGGTAGCAGAACTTGAGGACGCTACCAATAGTGGGGAAGATTTTTCTTGACCAGTGGATATGGGAAATATGGTTTCAGATGGTTTGAGGGGCTACTAATAGTGGATTGGTTTTCAAGCCAGTAACAGATAAATATGGTAGAATGGAAGACATGTTATGTTTTTTTGTTTCCTCTGCGTTCTCTTTGTCGTTGGCTTCTTACTCCTATGACTGCAGCACAGTACAGGTTTCTTGTTGTCGAGGCTGTTTTTCTTTCTTGCACTTTTTTGGAAGCACCCAGAAGGCTTACAGCCAATCCAACAAATCAGAAATCATATAAAAGAGTGGCCAGCGGCCCACTTGAGCAAAAAAAAGAAAACTCAAATGAATGCCTCTGCAAAAGAGTCTGTGGACATCTGTGGACTGTTCCTGGTTTAGCTGATACCACACTTGAAACTTAGCCCTGTGAATTTGCAATGATTCAACTGGGAAGTGAAGTATCCAAAAAGGTAGCCACTGAGGCACAACGGGAACATATCATAACCCCATCGCTGAGGGAGATTTGGATATGGCTCGAATTCATCCCAAAAAAATGGATGCTTTCAGATCTAAACTGACCAGCCTGGAGTGGCCCAAATCAAGTCAATGACCTACAAGGTGGTTAGTTGCCATAGCTGAGTTGGTTGAAATGGCCTTTATCAACCAACAAACATCGCGGTGGGGACCCACCGGCCTCCCATCAGGACGGAGCCTTGTTCGAAGCAATACGGGATTTCATGGGTTTCCAACGGTGGCGAAAGCATGATTTTTGGTCCCTCAGGCCGCAAGGTAGAAAGGGTTGGGATCGGCGTTTGATGATGCCGGTCAACCATGGGTTTCCTGAATGGCTTGGCATAGTCACGAAGCTACAATTTGTGGGAAGTTTTGATACGTCTCTTATTTTCCATTGGTGATAACACCCAATGGGAAAGCACCTGGTCAATGGAACAGCAATGCGGCTGTGTCTCCAGGCCAAGTGAACCCCCATCCAGCTAAGTGAAAGAGCCTGATATTGGCTATGCCTGGGCTATATGATCCTGATGCCTTGTGTCAAACTTGTTTTGGGGTCGCGTCCCAATATGTATATATGTCGTTCATCCCGATTGGGCAATTATTGTTTGAAATTCAGCTAGATATTTAAAACCCTTCCCCTTCGGTCCCAAAAGTGAGGTTATATTATATGGTTTGGGGAAAAAAACATATCCACGAAATATTGCCACTATATCGGCCTGCACCACCATGATATATCCCATTATATCCTATGAAATATCCTACTACATCTCCCACAAGTTTCGGAATATGCATTAGATTAAAAGGCCTGAACTCATTACATCCCACTGCATCCTATTTGTGAAAATGGTGAGATTTATATCCATCCTTGAAACAACCTGAATCTTGTCTGGTCGATCTGGTCGTGGCCACCCTCTCGAATTGCTGACCTGGACTTGGTACAGCCCTGAACCCAAATCTATTTTTGATATCGAAAAAAACGCAATCCTGGTCGCATATATATGTATATATATATATACATATATATATATACACATATTATCAATATTTACGATACGGTATATCCATATATCATGCATTGTACCCATGAAATATCCCACTGCATCACCATGAACAATCCCAATCCTCTAGTTTCATACCAACAAAGCAGCGATCTCGGAACTGCAATATTCAGATTTCTCGTTCAATTTCCTTGTCCCATGAATATCCCATGAACCTAAATTTCCCATGAATTTCCCATGAATCCAACCGGTCTCCCAGTCCCGTTCTGCCGTTCCAAGCGCCAAAGTGCATTGCCGAGGTACGGCCCTGAACTACGGCAAGTCGATCCTCTACGACACCACGGACCTGTCGGCGCCAAAGATGGTCGCGCCTGATCTAAGGACTGGAGAAAAAATTGCAACCCCTAGAGATCTACAGGAAATCCTATGGGATTGGATTCAATTGGATTTAATGGGATTTCATAGGATTTGAGAGGGTAGATGACTTGGATATACTTGGATGTTCCAAGTGGTATTTTTGATGATATGCTACTCTGTGGTGGTGTTTAGTAATTGGATATGTTGTTGCAATGCATCTAAAATTGACTACAGTATGGGAGAAGCGAACAAGGCATACAAGCGTATTTGCGGGGATAAAATAATGCTGAATATAATAACCATATCTGGCTAGTGATTTCTATATGTTTCTACATATGTAATTATATACATATACATTATATCATTATATCTATGTGATGCTTGGAACTATGAATGGCAAAGACTATGTTCAGATGTTTCTATTGAATCAAATTCGGGACTATGAATGCTGCGACTGACTACTATTGGGATTGACTGAAATCACCCGCTATATACATAGCAAGGATACGGGGATCTTTGCTGTGATCTTGGGTAGGTTTCCACAAATCACGACACCTAGACCTCAGGTGCTGGGCCCTGCTCAGGGCTGCACTCGAGACTATTCCGCGGCGGAAGGCGCCAAGCCGTTAGTGCGGCTTGGAGCAGCGAGTTCGGCCCTGAAGCCAGGGCGCCGGCCGGCGATTGAGGCTGCCACGGGGGTCTATAAACCCATGGAAGTATGGATATACCTAGCATCAATGCATACAGCCTAAACAAAACCTACTCAAAAACCCATTTGGCGAAGTAGGGGGCACCACCTTGTATGACGCTCGGTAAAAGCTCTAGCAGCTTCACTGGCCAAACATCAAACATGGGGGCCTAAACTATCAAACATGTAGTGGCCGACCAGCCTCACCGCAAATGATGGTTGGAGAGAAGTATATAGGTGATGTGTGGGAGTGTAGCCCAAATCTCTACATAT
This sequence comes from Symbiodinium sp. clade C Y103, assembly GCA_003297045.1. Taxonomy (NCBI): domain Eukaryota; class Dinophyceae; order Suessiales; family Symbiodiniaceae; genus Cladocopium; species Cladocopium sp. clade C. Next base: position 302,553 of record BGPT01000189.1, on the reverse strand, counting down.
ATATATATATATATTATATACATATATAATTATGTATGTATATATATATACATATATAAAATTATGGATTATGTATGTATATATATATATATATTTAGGCTACACTCCCAAAAGGTATTCACAAATAATAGACCGTGCCTAAGTTTTTGTCGATGGTTGACAACTGGGATTCGGGGCAGCACGGTCCTTCGTATTAACATGTATAGATAGATAGATAGATAGATAGATAGATAGATAGATAGATAAATAAATAGATAGATAGATAGATAGGTAGATAGGTAGATAGGTAGATAAGTAGATAGGTAGATAGGTAGGTAGGTAGATAGGTAGATAGATAGATAGATAGATATGGAGGGCAATCCCAAAGAACCTTTGTTCGCTGTTCAAGTTTCACCTTCAACAAAAGTGGTTCTTTGTATCATTAGGTTCAGAGTTCCTGAGATCTTCCAATAGTTCAATACGTATGATATATGTATACACAGAAATTCGGGTTCAGAGTTCTCCAGATCTTCCAATATTTCATATATATAATTACATATATACATACATATAAACACCAATGATTTACGAATAGATCAGTCTAAGACTGTGACTGATGGTGCCTGTTTTAAACAGCATACATCGCCTGACGGATACACAGCCCAACACAGCCCAAGGTTGAAGGGCGTTCCGGGGCAAGTGCTAGGCGCGGTGTGCCGAGCCAGGTGACCATAGTTGGTTTGTGGGTTGGTGGTTTTAGGCATGTGTTCAAACTTCAACCCAACAATCGGATGATGATCCCAGTTGACTTTCACATATTTTTCAGATCGGTGGCGCAACCGCCAAGCAATTATGGTGCATTCGGGTTTGACAAACAAATTGGAAGAATACCAAAAACTACCAATGTCACAAACGATGATACTCCATGATAATCCATGATAATCCACTGTTTTTTTTGAGCACCCCAACACATATCAAATTGGTTAGTTATATGTCTCCTCAAATATTCCATTATAAACCCATTGGATGTGTGTCCGAATATATGGTATACTAACTTCCAAAATGGCCCTGAAATAGTAGGGACATGTAGGGACTGACCACAATGCATTGGAATTAGAGGTAAAATACGCCGGTTGTATCTCATAAACTCATCATAAACCCATCATAAACCCACTACATTTGCCCATCAAGTGTGCTGAAGCTTTACATCCCACTACATATCCCATCCTCCGGTGTCATCAAACGTGGCTGCCTGGAAAATCCAAGCATTTAATTCGATGATTTTCCGATTAAGATATAGATCATTTTCCCATTCAAGTAAAAGATGTTCTCCTTCAACAGCAATTTTTTTTTAAGGGGATTTCCCAGGCCATGTTTGATGAAACCAGGGGAATTTCCCATGTCTTCACCTTTTTTTCGAGGTCGAGATGGCACCATCACCGCCGAACTGACCCTGGGCACGCCGGGGCAGCAGCTCACTGTGCAGCTGGACACCGGATCGCAGAAGTGCCGCGGCTTTGAACGATGTTTTTTTTGCGACGGGAGGATGGGGAGGGGGGTGAACGGATCGCTGAAATTTTGAGATTGAAACTTGTTTGTTAAGATGTACATATGCACATATACATATATATATATAAATGTACATGTATATATATATACACATATATATATACAATTATCTAATATTATACACATATAGTTCAACTAGCCGTTCTTTTTAAGGATAAAGTTGGGATTTTGTGCGGCCAAAGTCTTGGCAAACAAACACTGAGGATCCTCTGGAGCAGGGACAACAACGATCCTCGCGCCAGCCTGAAACCTTCTAAAAAACCTACTGAAATTGTGGTAAATTGAACCTTGTTTGGTGCAATCCCTTTATGATTTTCATCATGGGGTTCATATCAGTTTTTTGTGGTTTACATACTTTACAGAAAACGATTTCTGTGAGTAGACAATTCGAATCATGTTTGCCGGTGATGTGTTTGGTAGGTTTGACATGTTCCATCCCTTGGATGATACCTAAGTTGCATTGATATGTTTTGAATGAGAGACTCAACCACCAACTGGCAAAGATGAATAGCTGAACTATGTTAAACATGATTAAAACCTCAGTTCTGGTGTGGATTCAAGGGAACTTGAAACAAATTGGTGAAACTTCCAGGCCAGTTGAAAGTGGGAGCTATTCGTGATACAACTATGATACAACCATGATGTTGAAGTAGCGTGCCTTGGTTGATGATCAATCCGATCTTGTTCGTTCTGTCTACGACAATGATTGATTGTTGGTTCGTGAGATCCAATCCAAAATGCGTACGTGCTGTTAGAGCCCAGAAAGTTCTTCACAGCAAAGATTGGCCAGTGCTGGTTTTAGATCCAATTCTTGACCTTGATAAAAACAACCTTCTGGCTATTTTAGGTCGGGATTATTCTATGAACTGGACCCATGAACTCGACCCCCCCCCCAACCAACGTCACCATGGCTCACGACTGTGATGGTTTCCATGTTGGTTGTTGCTTGCCGACCAGTTGCCCGATGAATCTCGCACATTATGTGAATACCAAGATTACCAATGTCAACCCTGCATCAATAAACACATTCATAAACCTCTAGGCTGTTTCATTTGGGAGGTACCATTTCAGTATCAGATGAAATCACATGAAATGGATCTATTTGGGGTTCATCCGGGGTTGACAACCGATACTTGTTTTGTTGCTTTCACAATTATCTCATCCCCTACAGGTTCATGGGCATCCATCAGACCTGTCGCAACCTGGGCAATTGCTTCCTGGTCGAGCCAGCGCCTTGCCTTCGTGGTCGGTAACTGGCTGCGGCAGGGGGTTGATTACAACCCATGAGGGGCTTCTGATTTGACGAAAAAGAAGGGGATTTGAATCAGAAATGATTGTTGCTTAGGTGTTGGTTCGGTTTCGGGTCATACGAAGATTGGTTTAAATATACCCTCGGGTAATCAAACACTGCAATAGAAAGTCACCCATTCACAGACGATGTTTCCAGGGGATTTCCAAGCGAACCATGTTTGATTACCAGAGGGTAATCTAGAAAATCTGAACTAGTCCAAAGCGCAGACCCCCAGCATCCAAGCAAAGGGTTTGGCAGAGGGTTTTGGGGACTGTTCATTTCCCCAAGAGTCAATCAATCGCTGTTTGCTGCTTTCAAGTACCTTGTTGGCCACTGGAGGATCCAAGAAACAGATCATGCGGGGAAACAATTGGTACTGGGAACATGTTAATTTTAATTTAATTTTGTTGGGTGCCCTTGGAGCCTGGACGGAGATGAAGGGAATCAGGCGGAAAATAGTTCATTTTTCCAGCTCAGGAATGATTACAATTGAGGATGCAATTAGCGCGGTTTTTGTTTTAAATGGCGCACATGGTACGTAACAATAACATGTTTTTGTGACTGAATCAAGGTGAAACAGGACATCCGTGTTTGGATGTCAGCGGAAGTAACTGGTCAAGAACCACGGCTGTCTCCCAGTGTTACACGTGAGAGGACGTGGTAGCCAGGCTTATTTGCACGTTGCTGGGTAGGTCGTTCATCCAAGAGGGACACACTTCCCCGGATTCGATTGCACCAACGGTTTAGAACAAGAAACATATATTTGGACGGGATAAAAACATGATATCGTGATATCGTGTGTTGTTTCCTTGCAATGAACATCAATCAACACAATGTTGATTCCGCGTAGCCAAGTTGCTGGTCCATTGCTGGCTTTGCCAGCGGTTCAAAAGACGTACGATATGCTTTTTGCTTTGGCTTAAGCAAGGTAATTATCCGTCACAAACCTTGTTGTGAAAGTTGAACAACGTTGTCACCTAGAATGCTCTTGTTGCTGTGTGTGGAAAGGCTACGTAGCATACTTGGTTAGGTGTGAAAGGGATGTCAGAAACCACAACACTGCTTGAATGAGATGATAACTTATAACAGTGGACAAATTTGGCAATATGTCAATGACCCATTCAGGTACTCGGAGGTAATACCTTTGTCATGGTAAGGCCCCTTTGGGGATATGCAATATGCCTCACATCATATAGGGCTCGCATTTGGAGTAACAATACCCGAAATGGTCCCTCTGGTAGGAGAAATCCAGCAGTTGCAAGCCAGGTAGATGGCAGAAATACTGAAGCTCGGCTGCGCTGAGGGTCATCCTTGGTAGAGACTGGTTGTGGTAGGGACTGGTTGTGGGGGACTGGAAGGAAGGTAAGAAAGCACTCTGGGGAAGAGTTTTCTGATTGCTTTCAAGCCCAATTTTCTTGCCGAACATCGCATTTTTCCGGGCCACCAATTTATCTGTCGCATCCTACGTCGACATGGATATCAGTACCTGTATCGTGAGTTGTTTCGGGCTTAGATCACGATGGTTGTTGCTTAAACCCAGTGTTTTTTTCTGATATCCTTCGCTTCTGTCAAGCCCGGATTAACAAATGCCTGATTGGTTCATTTTGAGGTGACCCGGAAAAGCCTCATGAATCATGCTTGGAAACACACTTCATCAAATCATGTCAAATCCATATCTTACCATCAGTGGTGCACCCGCGGTATGTTTGTTGGCTGATGTGTTCCCACCATATCTATCATAAACCCATATCAACCCAACAGTTGACCTACTGGACCTACTGAAAGAAACCAACTTAGCTAAGGATTGTCAAGGACTGCCTAAAATATATCAGAAGAGTTTCTTTTGATGTTTCATCACCATTTTCCCCATGGTTTCAGTGGCGTTCACCATGAGGCATTGCTGCCCGGAAAGGACTTCAACACGGCCACATGCCAAGAGCAGATTCGGGACGTCTCCAGAGCATTGTCGCAGCAGTGCCGGGGCGGAAGCCTTTGGCGTTGGGGGCGGCAGCAAAATTGGGGACAATTGATCATGAGACATCACGTGAATTGGAGGTTCAAGAAAATAGGAACAGCAACCATGGGGTGTTTTACATGGTTTTACATGGTTTTATATACATGGTTTAACATGGTTTAACCAGCTAGATGTCACGAGCAACAATGAAGAAAATGAAGGTCCAAGGCACACTTTATACATGTCCAACGATGCTCAGATGGGAGAGGCCTGACCTCGCAGGCCAAATGAATTAGCAGCAATGGTAATGCAACCCATTGCCATGGAAGATAGCTCATTCATAGATGGGAGTTTTACTAAATCATAGGGGTACATCAAAAAAATATCCATTTATAGATTGTTTTTTCATGTTTTTTTTTTCTATTATAATTATAATTAAACCATCCAGCTACTGGGGTACCTCCATTTATGGAAATGCCCAGATGATTTACCTATCAACAATGATGATATTTCATGCAATTATCAATTTCAAGACGTTTGTTTTTCAGCATGGTCTATGATTAGGGGCATCCATGGGCATCCTAGAATGTTGTTAAATATGTTTAAATCCTTTTTGTGAGACTTCATCTCTCAGTTTAATTCATCTCATTTTGTGCATATCACCATCATGTACAGTATATATACTGTATATAATTCTATATATATATAAACATATACACTATATACACATATGTACAGATATTATGCATATATTCTACATATATATTATATATATACACTATATATATATATATGATATATACTATACATATATATAAATCCATATATACCACGTGTTGCAGTCTGCATTTCGCTTCACCCCAGCAGGTCCTGCCAGGAAGTCCGGGGCAAAACGCTGTGCGAGCTTTGGCCCAAAGGGATGGCGAGCTCGGGCAGGCGGTTGGAGGTCGGAAATGGGATTTTCAGGTTTGAGAATGGTGATTGTAATAAGGTTTTCATGGGATTTCAATGGGATTTTCATGGGATTTGAATGGGGATGTTAATGAGATTTTACTGGTTTTAATAGGATTTTCATGGGATTTCAATGGGATTTCAATGAGATTTTCATTGGATTTTCATGGGATTTGAATGGGGATGTTAATGAGATTTTACTGGTTTTAATAGGATTTTCATGGGATTTCAATGGGATTTCAATGGGATTTTCATTGGATTTTCATGGGATTTGAATGGGGATGTTAATGAGATTTTACTGGTTTTAATAGGATTTTCATGGGAATTCAATGGGATTTTCATGCGATTTCAAATGGATTTTCATGGCATTTCAATGGGATTTTACTGGGATTTTAATGGGATACTACCCTCCGGTAAATTCATAGTTCGACCCTGAAAATCACCAAAATTTAGAGTGGAAACTAATCTTCCAAACCTATTTTTTTTTACCAAGAGGCGACTCTGGAGAGGTCTGGGGGATTTGAGCCATCAAGAGATCCTGTATCAAGGCAGCACTTTGGTTTTAGTCTTGCACCAGAGGGTATATTAGGGTGTCATTAACACCGTCCAAGGTTAAAGAGAAGCAAATCAAGACATGCGTTTAGTGGTCTGCGGTGCCCAGTGTATCTTTATGTTGTATGATGTTGGTTGGTTTATGACCGCGATGAACTAGTTCGAGATATCTACCATAAACATCCATTTGACACCGTAAACCCAACAGTTGTTCGAATTAGAAAAGAATTTGGCCATCAATGAGGCACCACCTTGTAGAGATTGTGTATGCGCAACCACCAATGTTCCCTTGCCGTTTGGGGTGAAACGGCCGAGTTGCCTACGAGACAAGCGTCACAAGCCCTTGGGAGGGATTTCATCACGAAAGGTGAAAATTAGTACCTGAACATTGGGTTCAACCAATAGGTTTGGAGCTTCCCAAGCCGCCAGGACCCAGACTGTGGAAGGGTGCAAAAACATATCCAACTAATTTGAAACCATGTTGCAGGGGAGTTAAGACTATAGGGTCTACTTGGGCGAAGGATCAAGACCTCACAGTGACCACACGCGTGGCTTTGGACGGTGCGGAGCGTTTGCCTGGGAAGGCGATGAAGCCTCATAGCCAACCAGACCACAGCAATGATTGAAACTATGTGAAACTACAATCACTTTGGATTCAAAAAAATATAGAAGATCAATGAAGATCATTTATGATTATTTTCAACTCTGGCCTTCACTAAGTTTGGGGTCTATGAAAGATCTCCATCCATGAATTCTGCAGCTCCGCATGGAGATGTTTCGTCCTAGCCTAGGAATGCAGCAGTCAAGAGGAATGTTTGTCACTGATCATGCGAGCGACATCGCAGCATGTGGTGCCAAACAAGATTTGTGCCTGGGACCGGTGATTTTTTATCGAATTGTGACAGGTGTAATCTTAACATATCTTAACATGTTTGCTGAATCATTTGCTTGTACTATTCAAGTGGCATTGAAGCTAAGCCATTGACTCTGACGGGAATTGATATGGGGACATGCAGTGCTAAAATTTTGAGGCCGTTGTTTTTCAAGAGCTCCTATAAACCCATGGCAAAAATTGTTTAAAACCTGTAGATCTCCTCACAACAACGGTTTGACCATATTGATTGGCGGTGGCGCTGACAAAAGAAACAGCCCTGAGCATTGGAGTCCCACAGTCCCAAAAAGTGTTCAAAACTTGGCATTCATGGATGTTTGGACATCTGGCCTCCCGGAATTCCCCTGGATTGGGTGATGAAAGGGAACATTGTCACATTGTCCCAGTTCTGAACTGTGAGTAATTGTGGAAATGTTTGTTTGAGCCATCAACAAGACTACATTTCAAAATGGTTCCAGTCGTTTTAACAAGTCTTGAAATCGTTGCTTGGTGGCTGGTCCCAGTTAGCAAGTGGGTTAGTTCACCCCAGTTATACGTGAACTAATCCTACTAAGCAGAGTCCGTCCAAACAAGTTTAAACATGAAACCGTTTTGTTTCAACGTTAAACCATTTAAACACGTTAAGAGCAATGACCCCCAAAACGGTCCAACGTCTAAACATATATGTTGTGGGGCTGTTTGAACATGTCCCAAATGAGTGATTTGTGTAGTAAAAACCTGTGAGCGAGACAAAAGCACCAGCTGATGTCAGATGTCACTAGCAGCAGATTTCTCAGTGCTTGATTCTGCAAGTGCGCATGATCTCATGCGGGGTGGTCCACAGGGGTCTTCACTACCCCGGATTGGTTTAAACATGTTCGGTTTCAACATCGTTTAAACCAAAACATGATTTAAGCCGTTTAAACCACACCTAGGCCCAACCCTGCTACTTAGCCTATTTATAACCAGCGTTATAGTTATAACCTGCTCACGATTCGTGAGATAAACCACCAAATGTTGAAATAGCAAACCTTGGATGTCTCGTTAACTATGTGGTTTTGTGAAACGATCCTGTGTGACCAACTATCAAACAGGGATCAAACATGAGACGCTGAACTGTTTTTTTTTGTTTCTGTTGTTTTCTTGTGCATCCGAAATTTGATGTGGCTTTCATCCTGTATTGATTTTGAGATTCTTGATCCCCCAGAGTTCCCATGGTTTCATGCTTAAATTCTTTCTACCAATCCCTCATTTCAGATATGTTCAGATCCAAAATCTTAAAGTTGCTGATGCAGTAAAACTTTGTTTCTGGTTATCTCCCATTGCAAACCCCTTCCATTTTGCTTGAGTTTTACGCGCGGCCCAACTGTTTGAGGTGCCATTGGACGGAAGATCTGCGGCGACCGGGTGGACTTTGAACCGGTGCATTCCAGCACTTTCCAGAAGCTCGGAGAAGATCCAGCGCGGGTTGTGGTGGCAAAAACTGGGAATAATCATGAAAAACATGAGTATACAACAGGATTAATAGGAATATAATGGGAAATCATGGGAATACGATAAGAATATAACGGCATATTTATATATGGGATACAATAGGAATACCCATGTAAGCCATTCGGAATGTAATGAATACGAGAACAATTTGATTTATTTAGCTTTACAATTGTAAAATTGAGTAAGAAAAATAATTGCAATTATATTTAGTAATACTATATTAGCTTACAAATCCTAGTAATGGGAATACAATGGGAATACACTATATAGGAATATGATAGTTTATTTTTTTTTTTTTTAATGGGATAGACTGGATCAACTGGCTGCAATCGGCTGCATGGTATTCTAGTACTTGAATATCTTGTATAATAAATTTGTGTATATATCTATTGTATATATGTTTCTGATATATCTATATATACAATATATTAATATTATAATTTTATAATGTATAATATATATATATATATTTATAGTTATATACGCGTACACCAATTAACCAACTCCAAAGCTATCCTTTGTTTGGGTACCCAAGATTGGCCATTGCAGGGCACCCTTAAATGTCAAGGATACATAATACCTCCAACATTCCAAAACCAGCAGTGTTTATTACGTTCAAACTTGGCAAAAAGAAAGTTCTCTTGAGAGCTCACAGTGGCTGGTTTCGATCCCAAGGCCGTCGCATTTTCCGAGCTATGAATTTGTGAAGCCTCCTGGGAAGCAACGCATTACTGCGCAGTGTCATTTGAGCCTTGGCGCGAGGAGATTTCTCGAAGGCCTTTTGGTGAATGGTTTGTTAGATTTACCCTCTGGTTATTGTACATAGCCATGGAAAACCACCATCTTTAATAGGTAAATCACCATAAATCATCTATAAATTGGTAATTTTCCATGGCTATGTAAAATAACCACAGGGTATTGTGAACAAATCCACCAGCTTGTGGAGAAACATCCAAGTTCTGCCAATCAATGGGTGACTTGGGGAAGTGATAGGAGATACTAGGTGAATCATCGACATTATCCATACCTTGTCCACCAAGACCATGCTCCACCTTGCAGGAAAGGAGGTTTTTGGGTAAAGCCTTAAATCACAAGGTGGTGCCCCCTCAGTTTTATAAGTTGGTTTGTAAATGACATTAGGTACAGATATATCCCCTATACACCATACTTATTGGAGTTATAAAGAAACTTAGCTATCGAACAGGGGCACCACTTTGGGATTCAGTCTACCTGATCTAGGCAGGCTGCTCTTCTACGTCTAAAGGTTCTTTGGGTCATCTGTTGGATCAGAGAATCAAAATATATCAAAAATTAGTACGCCAACACTTTGATGCTTGGTACTTGAAACGACCAGTCCATTTTTTGAGTTCGACAACCTCAAAGTATGACCCACAGTCAGATTTGGTTGCTAAGATTCCCGTATTTCCCGAAATTGGGCTGTGTTTTGCCTGTTTCTGCGCCAAGGTCAAAAATCTAGGTTTGTCTGAAACTAGGCACCCCAGAATTGCTGGTTTCTTGAAATATGCGATTCCACAAGGCGCCTCAATTGGTCCATGTTTCACAAAGACACCTATGGCTTTGGGGTACTGTACTTTAAGAGAGCGGCTGTTGCTGGGGATGTGAGTTTGGCCAAAATTTATGCACCTTCGCAGGCTGTATCTACCCTCTCCCTTTGGGGTGATATGCTTCAAATCAAATTGATGCAATATTACTTCCAATGAAGTAATATATCCTGGATGGTAGACTTATTTTGAAGAAGTACTTCAAATTTACAAGAGCAGATTCGATCAACAGACAATACATACATGCATATTATGTAACCGACATTTTTAGGATATAACATGATATGACTTGCATGGTTTCTCATGCCACGGGTATATGCATACATGGCAACCATAGGATTGATAAACACATGCTTGAATCCCAACAGTGTATGAATGCTTAAATTACATCGATGATATACATACAATAGGTATCTATTAATTGCAAAGTCGTTTGATCCATTAGTGTTTTTTACCATTCTTTCTGACCACCATTTTGTATATATCATTATATATCTGATATATCTTGCATGTCTGCTTGGGAAACCTTGAACGACCAGCCCCTCGCTGGCAAGGACTCACCTCTGTGCTCGATCTGCTCGTGGTCCGTCCAGCCGCGACACCGCCGTGACGGGCTCGGGCGCAGCCCTTCGGATTTCCATGGGAAAATGGTGGGAAATCACAGGGAAATAGCCATGGCGGGCTTCGTTCTTTGGGACAATCATCGAACTAGTGATGGGGGACTTTACGAAGGTATAATTATGTTAGATTACCCAAGGCTATCTCCAATTGTCTTCGAGGTTCAGTGTTTATTTCCGAATTTTGTACAGTTTACCGTTGGATGGACCACGTTCTTTGAAGATGTGTTACCCGAAAGCAATGGATGGTTGAGGTTTGACGGTAAAAAGCAACCAACTAAACTATTTGCTGAACCATTGCCAGGGCCATGATTTGTCCATGTGTTGATCTGGCCCATTTGGAACAGACTATCCACATTTTTTTAGACAATTCTTGTTTCCGAATTCTAGAGATCGCTCCTGTGAGCTGCTGTCCCACTTGGAAAGGTTTCAACTCCGGGATGTGTCAAAAGAGAAGAACATGATGTCTGCCAGTGACATCAGCCCACCCGAATGGTAGAGTTGAAGGCCATTGAATACCATTCCTGGGTTTCCTAATCCTACCACTCGAATGGCCTTGATCCTACCATGCATCGGAACCTTGATCCTGAATTGCCCCATCAAGGTTTAGTGTGTGGCTTCTGTTGTGAAATATCCACAGGAAATCGGACTTGCAGGGTACAGCGAAGCATCCAAGCTGCTATTTTTTCAGGTGAGGTAACAAGACAGTCTCGCTGATTGCGAACAATATGTTTTTTGATGGAAAAGAAGCAACACTTCGGTGTTTTTCCTGGAGGATTTGGGGGATCTTTCCTGTATCATTCCCCGCAGTCAAAGCCTTTTACCAGTTATACATGGTTATAAATCGGATTGTCATTCCATAAATGGGGTTATTCCAGTGCCTCAAAAAACCTGGTATTTTTGACCATAGCTGCACCATTTGGCATCCAGTTGCGGGCCTTTATCATTCCATGCCAAAAGCCTGAGGCCACTGGTGGAGATTATGACGACACCGACTATCAGGACGGAGACGGCTATGATGGCTACGACAGCGGCTATGATGGCTATGATAGCTATGATGGCGGAAGTGGCTCTGGCTATGACGATTATGACGACTACGACTACAGCAATGAGTACTAGCGTTTTGATTTCAAAAAGGTGGCTGCGATGCCAAAGGGCTCGCCAAATTTTGGCCATCTCTGTTTTAATAGGATCTGTAGATGATGACTGTTTCCAAAATACCAACTATTCGGGTCACAAAGCGAAAAGAAGAATGTGGTACAACAAGCCCATTTGAGGCAAAGTAATCATAGTTAATCGATAATTGTGTATTTTGTTCATTATTAGTACCACATAGTACCACTAATAGATCACGTTAATTGACACATGCTGGACCCCCAAAGTCAGGAGCACTGACCAGAAACTGCCAACTGACGATTAAGAAAAGATGTTTTGGGCGATAAACGAAGTTGCATTTGGAACCAGTTGCTGCACAAGTTGACTAAGCTCTGAAATGAGCAGAGTGCAACTCTACCGCCGACACATGGACGTTCAGTTTGTGAACACCGGCCCGTTCTTGGCCAAGAAACGATGCCCATTTCTCGTGTTTTGAGGTTTTTTGGGTGCGGCAACTCCAATTACTCGCGACGGTGGCTGGAATCAATATGATAAATACATGGAGGTTTCGATAAATGGAGGTACCCCAAAATACGTGGTTTATTATGGCCATCCCAGTCAAATGGATGATTTGCGGGTACCCACATTTTTGGAAACCTTCATTTTGAGATTTCCCATGAAATGGATGACCGTAAACCATGAAATCCCAACCTGACCGATCGTGTGAGTCCCGATCAAAGCAGCGAGCAGACGAAACTCATCCCGGAAATCAAACATGGCTGGCTGGAAATCTCTTTGAAATAGAGGTTTTACCCTCTGGTAAACTAACATAACTATGGAAAATCACCATTTTTGATGGGAAAATCAACTATAAATGTCAATTTTCAATTGCTATGTTAGTTTACCGGATGGTAGGGGAAAAGCATCTACAACTGGGGGAATATTCCATTGCCATGTTTCCAGATGGTATTTGGACTAATTAGTTTGCAATTGCAAGAGATTGATGAAGTTGATTTGTATGATGGCCCATGAACCTACTTACAGTACTGCTTGATTACCTTCTATGTGCTGTGTCCATGTGTTGGTGCAAATTGCAGCGCGATTTTATGCAGCTTCAGTGCGTGCAGATAGAAAATCTTCAGAGATGGGTGTGGTCCCAATTTTGTGCAGTCAGATGTACCATTGTCAAAACCATGGGTTGTTTTCCAATGAAAGGTTATCCGGTTATCCCCTCCCCTCCATCAAAATATCGGGGTTTAAGAAAGCCCACTACATTCCAGTATATTCCAGCATTCCTGAGGATGGATGACCATAAACAATAACATCCGTGAACCAAAAGACATGTACCCTCTAGTAAACTAACATAACTATGGAAAATTGGAAAATCACATTTGTTTTAATGGCTATGTTAGTTTACCAGAGGGTAACATCATGTAACTTGACCATGGCACTCCTCTTCCCCCTTTAGGGCCGATCATCCCGGAGTGACTAAAAAATATCCTGAAAGCCCCAGCTGGTGGCGGATCGCATCTTCCGGTCTAGGCTGTTTCAAGATATGGTACCTACTTGGAAGAACATGTTGAACAATGAGTTTGTCTATATATATATATGTATACATATTTATATAATTTATATATACTTAATTATATATACATATATATAAATAATTATATACATATATACATATGTATACACACTATAGTTAACATTGCAATATATATTTTATAAATATACACACGAATTATATATGATGTGGAATAATATATAACAATCATGAGCATCATGAGCAATAGCCACTACTTCCAGGGATCTCCAGGAAGAAATCCCTGTACTCGGCTTTGCGCTGACGGAGCCATTTGAAGATCAACCCGGCCCCAAATCACCGACAGCTCGCCCCGTTGCTTTTCCCTACCGCAATGGGAGTCATTGGAGGTCGCTGGGTCAGCAGTGGAAAACTTCATGAAAACTATACCTTCAATGTGGGAATCAGGCTAGCACGTGTAGGGCCAGAAGCAGAGCAGATCAATCTGTCGCCGGAAAGAAAGAGTTTGCCCAAGGTCGATATGTCGTGTACAGAATCCCAATAGCTTGGTTGTATGGTGTGTTTAAGTTTACAACAATGCGGCATTTCAGTTCTAACATGCTACAACAACTCACAATTGAGATCAGCTAGAGGCATTTGGTAAAGGCAGAACCGATATGTATAGATGATCATCAAAGAACCAATCTTGAAACCCGAAGGCACCATTGTTCGAAAAACATGTGGCCAGTACAGTGATGCCCAACTGTGGTCAGGTGCCACCCATCTCAGCATTCTGCTGAGCCTAGTGGCATGCTGCAGCAGCGAGCAAGACTGTGCCAATGATGTGATCTCACATTTGTTGCTCGCTGCACGGCTTGCTGGCCCAGTTGTTCTTCAAATGGATGTGTTTTTCCAGCGTTGATGCTGGCAATCAACATGTTCCAGGATTCTGAAGACGATAAGATGCCCCTGAGAAATGGCATGAAATGCCCACGGATCTGAAGAATCCAATTTCCAAGAACACGTTTGAACCCCGCAAAAATACCAGGATACTTCACAAAAGCTTACCAAGGATGTGTGTTTGGTGAAGTTCGGCGGTGCCAGCCCTTCGTTTTTTTTTTGCACAACATGTTGGAAACAACTCCAATTCAGAAATTCTTACATCCCAAACATCTGAAACTGATTTTTCCCTGGTTGACCGCACCTCAGGCAGGTTGAACAAGGACGGAAAGACATCAGTCGGATGGCACAGAGCAGCACCAGCAACAGATCCAAACGAACGCCGCTGAGCTGCAGAAGTTCTGGCAGAGACCGGTTCTTCAGTGCAGTGAAAGCCCTTTGCCACTCATAAATGAATATAAATGGGCTTTGAATTCCAGAAATATCCATGAATGGGATTCTAACATATTTTAGCTGACTTAAAAGTGGTAAAGTGCCATAACTGTGGATATTTGAAGTGGGGAGCTTGGAACTAAAGAGTTTCCCAACAATTTGATAGTTTACCGGGGGTTAAAAAAGAATCTGCTTCAAAACAAGAGAGGGGTACAGAATTTCCAGAAGCGTGGTTGTTTTTTGTGTTTTTTTTTTTGTTTGCTTCTATTTGTTTTTTTTTTTTTTCTGTTTATACAATGGGGAGCATGTACTAGTTCGATTTGGTCATATCAATCAGCCAGGTGTGATGACAGGTTTCACCCCTGACGTGAGTTCTGCAGCAATTATCACCCTCCGGTGTCATCAAAGGTGGCAATTTGAATCCCGAAATCAAAGGGATTTTTGGGATCCTAAGATGGAGGTACTCTACCATGTAAGTTTTTTTTTTTTTTTTTTGTGGGGATATTTCCGTACATAGCCCTTACTTTTTTTTGGCATAGGCCTTATATATGGTACCTCCAATTTAGGTACCTGGGCATTGATATAAATGGTAGTTTAGTCGGAAAAACCATCGAACCAAATGGGCGGATTTCCAGCCATGGAGCTGATAACACCTGTCCACGAAGAGTCTAGCAGTACTAGCTGTGTAGCCAAAAATCTCATGGTTCATCATCTTTATCACCATTAAAACTTGCCCAAAGGGGGGTTCAACGGTGAAATTGTCCAATCCTTGCACAATCTAGGTTCAAATTGGGATAACAATATATGATAACAATTGAAAACATTGTTTGCTTCTGAAGATTGAGAGGTCCGTTTGTGTTTCCTAGAAACTTTCATGTTGACACATACCCTACTCAAGATGATGGTGTAGCTACGAAGTGTTCAGCAAGGCTTTATTGTTGAGTTTGTCAGGGCATAAGATGTGGTTAGTTTTTTCGAAGTGGCATTTATATAGCTATACTATGCTATCCTATGAAGCCAAAGTTGGGATGATTTCAGCACAAAAGACGAAAGTCAACCAAGAACTTTCCTGTATTTTCCTGTACTGTCTTAAGATTGGTACCCCAGTTTGGAATCGTACTTGGAGGGTCATCATCCACGAATCGCAAGTGCTTTAAGCGAACTCCGGTGAGTCCCCCAGGTGGCCTATCCCATTTTTCATGGCTGCCAACCACTCGTAGGGATGATGGAAGTCCCCAGATCCTGACTCCTGAGTTTGTTTGTCCTTTCCAGTTCGCCAGTTCCCGGCACGGCAGGAGCCGTACGGTGGTCCAAGCGAATCACTTATATTGGTGACTGGGACCCTGAGGGCTCCAGGGAGTTTATGGTACCTGATCTATATACATGTGGGGGACTATATAGGGAGTATATGGTATTAGGGGGAGGGGATTAACGATAGTGTTAGTACCACTACATGATACATCACAATACTAGGTAAGAATAGTATTGCTTGTAACACCAGACAAATGCAATAAGAGAACTTTCTTCTTAGACAAGATGTAACATCTACCTCTTGGTAGTTGTCCTTCACCACAGGTCACCTTCGTGACTGTTCTGGGTCAAG
Organism: Symbiodinium sp. clade C Y103; assembly: GCA_003297045.1. NCBI lineage: Eukaryota > Dinophyceae > Suessiales > Symbiodiniaceae > Cladocopium > Cladocopium sp. clade C. The sequence goes on along the minus strand of BGPT01000189.1, from coordinate 286,161 downwards.
ATTTTGAGGTCCCTGGATGCACATGAGAAATGCACCATTATGTATACATATACATATATATATATATGTATGTATGTAGTACATGCATGTACATAAGTTGTTGGGTTATTGGAGCCAGACAAGAGCAGTGGCAAAACAAACTTGCTGCTTGATGGCTACCTGTAAAGTCACCGGTTGTACATGAGTGCTCAAGCCATAATTTGTGTTTTAAGGAAGAACACCCGGTTGAGAAAAAGCACCCGATTGCATGGAAAAAATGAATTTGCTGCACTGTGCCTTTTGATTCATGATTTATGCAGGTTCATGGCTACTATTTTGTACTGACACTATATATATATATATATACATATGTGATGGTTGTATATGAATGATCAAAGTTGTATGTATTCAATATTATGTATATGTATGTATATATAGTACAGAAAAGAAACCGCATATAAGATTGTTTTTACTATCTTTATTTTTCTATGTACTACAGCTGTGAGACATCGTATGCTACACTGTACAGATGAGAATCTGTTCGTCATACACTATAGATATTATATATTTAATATATTATAATATAGGACCCAATAAAAGATAGACAATTAAAATCCACAAAAAGTAGTCATAGATCACTGTTCCATTTTTGGGTGCTAAAATTCTCCGGAGAAAATAGACACGTTTCGTTCCCAGGCAGGGCTATGGAAACCCTCTTTGGAGCTATTTCATTGGTCACTTGGCCAACCCGTGGCCATTGATGATGTTCAAGGCGTGTGGGACCACTGAATTGAGGAACGAGAATAGAGTGATTTTGCCAGCAAGGAATGGTGATGTCATGGGAATTCATGGGATTTTGCTACTTCAGTTGGCTTGAGTATAACTATAGGTGGGGGTTTATAGTATATCAAACAAGTTGGATGGATCGATTTCAAGCGACAATGAACTACATACTATTTGGGATGATCCTCCAAGTGGAAAGGCGCCCCAAAACAGGCCATGTTGATCCTCGATCGATATTGGGGCTGATGCCACTGAGAGGATTTTTGTTTGCTTGACGCTGGTGTCCCTTGCTGTTATCCATCGACAGCTGGCTGAATAGTCTAATACATTTGCACGTAGGCTTTCACACAATCGCAGGATGCGACCGCCTTCCTTTTGCTGCTTTGGATTTTGAATTCCACTGTTCAGGGAAGCATTGTACAGGTTGGGGCCCCCAGTTCTAAGTTGGTTTACAACCCCATTAACTATAGTTACATCCTCCATAGGCCCTATAGTTAAACCAGGTTACAATAAGTCAATTTACACAGGTACTTGGGGGTCCCTGCAGCTGCTACAGAATGGTTCATGCCAAGTAGATATTGGTGAAGCCCGGACGAGGTCCGTATGCTTCACGCGCCCATGCGTTAGCCTTTTTGGATACCCTCCGGTGTCATCAAACGTGGCTAGCTGGGAATGTCCCTATAAACAGAGGTTTCAGTGGGACAATCATCGAACTAAAAGGAGATTGTCCATTGCCATGTTTGATTACCAGAGGGTACTTTGGGTGGTTGATGGCTCAAAGGTTTCCTGATGAAATTATGAACCAAAAAAATCGATGATGAGTTACTCTTGGGGCGGTGGCCAAAGCACTAACCAATCAATGTGTTGAAATGGGTCAAACTTGGATGTTTAGTACCTATTTTTGTATCAATGGTGATACGTACTAAGCAAATGTCACATTTACAATAATTCCAGCTGCAGTAGATAGAATATATCGAAATGCTGTCATGCACATATATATATATATACACATAGAAACTGTTCTTGATACTTTGCAGGGTATCTAAGATTGGCCCTGGTAAGTTTTTAGGGGTTCAGCTACCAACGTCCCGTGCCGGAACTGGTGGTCAGGGTTGCTGGTTGTCAAGGTTTGGTAGGCCGAGACCGTGTCAACTTCGGCAGCGTTGTGGGCCATGCCAACGTGGGTTTGAATATGAGCCTTGGATCGATTTAGGAAGCAGACCTTAGCTGCATGTGATCTGGGATTTATATCGACTTTTTATCTGGCATTCTGTCTGGCATACATTCAAACATATTCTATCTGCCGTTGTAAATCTGGCTTGTTGTGCTCGGCAAACAGAGTTCATCAGACGTATCAGGGGGAGCGGCACATCAATGAAGAGTTTGAACATGTGAGTGGTGTTGAAAATTGCACGGTGAATTTCCATCCCTGCTTGGTTCATGGTTCAACCGCCAGCACAGCAGTGTTTTTTCCTAAGGATGGGCAATGCGCCCATGGGGAACATGTTTGATTCAGTGACTTGAAATGCACCGTAGCCAGAGTGGTTGGTTGCCAGCTGGCCAGTTTTCCTGTAAAACTCGCCTGGAAACGTTTGACAGTAAAATGAATATGCGTGTGTGTAAGTAGCTCACTCGGGGATCACTCCCAAATGGCCTCCAATGTGGAAATGCTTCTGGTTCCAAACCCAGAGGGGTGCCAAAGTTAGGAGATTTGTTCAACATACTAGGACTCCAACAGAGCAGTGAGTTTTCAAAGCCGTTTCAAACCTTGTTTTACCATCTCTGATTAGATGGCAAACAGCAAATCATACAACATCTTTGGTGTACGATGAAACCACCTGCCGGTCTTAAAGTGATTCGATTCCTTGCAAATAGTTGACCTCCTTGATCGAGGGTTGAAGCCTTTTGGGCGTTCGCCCCAAACAAAGTACTTCGCTGTTGTTTCCCCCAATGCAGAAACCAGTAGGCGGAAAACTGAAGTGGACTTGGCACTAAAATGGATCTTATGGCTGGTACCACGATAGTGTATATAGATATACATATTATTTAAATCCCAGTGTAGGAATATGATTAATTCATCCCCAGCGTAGTTCATATTAGTCCAAGTTGATGTACACCGATGGACAGCCTTTGATTTTGCGGTGGCTCTAGCTGGGTTTCGAGGTTGGGAGCCTGGGAGCTGCTTCCCTGTGCAAATAAAGCCACGAATTTTGTGTCCAAGTAGTGTCAATCTTTTGATTTTGAGCTCCGTTTCCAGTTCGGTATATTTCCACATGGAGCACACCGTGAAATTTGTCCCCGACAGCTGTTATTTTTCCTTTGCGTTTGGTTCTTATTGCATTTTCTTTGTTGTTTCCGAATCTTCTGTTGGCAACGTTTCCAACTGAAAGTCAAATATATTTCATGATTCATGACACAAACAAATCATAGAAAATCAAAATATGGACGAAGTGTGAACTGCCATTAAAAAAAACCGCCCAAGAATTGCGGCCGAAAATTCATCGCTGGGACACGGAGTTCCACTCTGAGGTCACCTCGGATTCAGGGATTTTGGGCCTTGTGCCAGGATGCTTCTCTGATAAGTGCAGGGGCCCTGAGGACTACGATGAGCCTTGGATGGCTTGGGTTTGGATGCTGAAGAGCTTCGAACTTGGGTTGACTTTTTCGAAGGGGTTGCAACCATATATGGTACCATATGAAGATATGAGAAGTGCGTTTTGGAATTTCAAGATAATTATATGTCAAACTTCCAAAATCAGATACATATTACGTATATATATATATATATGTATTCCAAGGTATGTGTGTTCAAAGTAGTTGTTGTTTTTCGTTCATGTTTTGATTTTTGTTGAAGGGGGCGGCTGTGACTGGCTCCATCACCAGTTTCCAGTCAAATGGGTGGATTGTTTTTTCATTCATCATCTGATTTAGTTTTGGCGGATACGTATTTACCCATGTTCAACTCAACCAGGTTTTTGTTCCTCAAAACGATCAACTCGCGAGCTGAGGATTTGCTGACCACTTTGGCACGAGAAGGGAAGATGGAACGGGCTTTCACCATGTGTTTCAACGACGGCTTCTTGGAACGATTGGAATCAAGAGCCCTTAATTGTGGGAATTTAGCAGCAATAAGACAACGAATGGCCTTAAGGTAGGTTTGTCCCCAACAAAAACATCGAATTTGACATGTCACTTTTTCGAGTTGGTCCAGGTATGTTTGTGAAAACTGAAAGGCATCCCTACTTGTGACAGATATTTTGGGTGGTACCAAAGTCAAGTGAGTTTTTGTCCCATGTAGGCATCTTTTTAATGGATGCAATATATGCATTGTGCGGCTTTTCGTAAAGAAGAGTACATGTAGGGATTCACTGTAATCAGACCTTGTGGTGACTTGCGATGTTCTTTTTTCAAAATACAATCATTGTTTCCTGGAATTGATTGTCATTTGCCACAGTTTCATGATGACACTGATTCCCGGGATTTCAATTGCCCTGCATACCAATTGGCATCAGGTTTCTTTGTTGACATTTGTTTCTTGGTAATTCGGTTCAATTGTTTCAGCTTTGAGTCACTGCCAAACAACCACTAAATTCAATCTGGTCCAAATACTATCATGCCAACATCATACAAATTTGCATCAGGTTCCGTTTCATTCCATCCTACCCGAAATGATGGTCCAAATATATTTATTCTTGGGGTCCCAGGTTGCTCAGAACCTGTCAGGCTCTGAGGGTGGAGGACAGCTTTATTTGGGCCACTTGGCTGCCTGTTGGAATGAGAGGAGCAGTTGGGGTTACCCGGAAATCAACATGTGCCATGGAAAAATTACATGCGTTGCCATTATCCTGGCCTGACAATTTGCGACTGACATGTTGAACGTTCATCTCAGCTGGTACAACAGAAGACAGTTTTGTTTCAATGGATTTGTTTCGTAGATATGGAAAATCCGCACTTGGGAAATGGATTCTTGGATCGGAACACCGTGGAGTTTTCCATGAATCAACTTTGCTGGAGGGTGACCTGAAAATTGGAGAAGTGGAACCCACCACCGCGACCTCCGGCTCTCAGGAAAGCCAGAGGTGCCGCCGGATGCCATTACCATCAGCATCGAATTGACAATTCGTTGGGCAGTGCGTGAAATTTTCCGGGTCGATGAGTTCTTGAACAGGGGTTTAGCATGGTTTAACCATCAAAAAGAAAGGGGTACAACTGGTACAACTGATAAATGCTAGTTGCTTGATGATTTGTTTGGGGGTTGTATTGTATACATTGTACCGGCATTTTGGGGATTATCTTGAAATCCATGAACTGGGAATCCCTATGAACAAAACAGTATTTTGGCATCATAACCAATGTGTATATATATACATACATATTCCCAGTGTATACCCCATTATATCCACATGTTTGTTGTTTGAATCCCCTGTTTATCAGACCATCCTTCCTTCTTGGTAGCCAAGGGCCAATAAAGACTTTGGCAGGCTCGGATCATGATCCAATATTTCTTACGTCAGGGGTACTATCAGGGTAATTTGGCTGGAATATTGTCGTAGAAAACCGAGGACTTCCCAGCCATGTTTGATTCATTCCAGGCCATGCGACAATCACGGCATAGACGTTTTTGTTTTTTTTCTGCGTTTTGCACCATGCTCATGTGACTGGTTTCTAGTGCTTCATATACTTTACCGTCCCTGCTTAGAAGGAGCAACCCGCAAATTGCTGGTTATGTTTCACGTGGGTTAACCCAATTATCTCCACCAAAGCTGGTGATGGAGGTACAGAGACTTGTTCTGTCCTGGAACGAATGGTTTCACGGTCTCTAAGCCATGTTTTCCCTTCTGAGAGATTGTTTGTGTCATGCCATCATATTCAAAAACCACAAGCTGGAGCACTTCATCTGAATATATAGGTCACCCCTACAATTTGATGGTTAAACACATGTTTAGAACATGTTTCACCATAAAAAAAAATGGGGGGGAAGTCCATTTTCTTACCCAGATCATATTAAGTTGGTGATCCATATGCTATGTCTGTGTATATAACTGTATATATATATATAATTATATATGTGCATTAATGTAATGCAATGCAATGCAATGTCATGTCATGTCATGTCATGTATGTCATGTTATGTCATGTAATGTCATGTCATGCAATGTCATGTCATGTAATGTCCTGTAATGTCATGTCATGTCATGTCCTGTCATGTCATGTCATGTCCTATCATGT